>JACCPG010003600.1:0-56025 GCA_016069955.1 Drepana arcuata
GTCGTGCTTGAGTAACGGCGATGGACTCGCCATCTGTCACGTTGGCACCTAATATACCTCTGGCGGAAAGTGGGTGTGTGGGTATATTACCTATACACCTCTGCCTACCCCTTCGGGGACCCATGTGGGAAGGCGTGAGGATATATTATATTATTATTATATAATACAAACGTACCGTCTCCAGTGCAGTAGTAGCCAGGGAACTTGGTGAAGTATACCTCGACGAATCTTGCGTGGTTTCTGTATAGAGACCTCATCATACCAGGCCAAGGCCGCGAGAATACCAGGTAGCCTTCCCCAGCGCCCTGTATGAGCCTGCCGTCCTCGTCCAAGATCTGGGGCTCTACTCCGAAGAATGGAAAGCCCTAGTTCAGGAAAACGTAACCTTGAGTCACTAATATAGTATGGAGACGAAACATATAAATAAAAAAAGTTTATGTACAGAATACGTGATGGCATAGTTGGTCCGAATAGTTGCCTCCAACTTGACTTGCCTGGCCCTGTAAAGATTGCAAGTTCGAATCCAGAATGTACATACCTACCACAGAATTTTTCTGTACTTAAATAGGTACTTACAACTACGAGATTTACGGCGGAGGAAAACATCGATAAGAAAATCTGCAAAGATTTAAGAAGAAATTCAAAGACGATCATGGTCGTGCTTGAGAAACGGCGGTGGACTCGTCATCTGTCACGTTGACACGTAAAATCTCTACTACACGCCTCTGCCAACCCCTTGTATGCAGACGTGAAGATTTTATACTTTAATATGTAGAACTTACTGCAGCGCCCGGTTTCATTGGTGTAGCGCCTGGTAGGCCGGTGAGCACGTGACCTCCCGTTTCCGTTTGCCAGAAGGTGTCTACAATGGAGCATCGCTGGTAGCCAATCATATTGTAATACCACATCCAAGCTTCAGGGTTTATTGGCTCGCCGACCGTACCCAACACGCGCAGGGACTTCAATTCATGCCTGGTAAATGAGTTCCCATTTAAGTTTTCGTTGTAAGCATCATTATATTCCACGGTGAAGATGATAGAAGGCAAACAGTTTACATTTACTATCTGTGCTGTTTCACACGCGTCAAATCTAATAATAATAAGAATATTTCTTACTAGCGGTCCGTCCCGGCTTCGCACGGGTGGACATAAGATTTTTTTTATAAAAGAAAATATGTGTCTCTCAGGGTGAATGTAGCTTTCCAATGGTGGAAGAATTTTTCAAATCGGTCCAGTATTTTTGGAGCCTATTCAATACAAACAATCAAATCTTTCCTCTTTATAATATTAGTATAGATGTGGACCAAGAGAAACAGGTATATAGGTAAAGTAGTCTTAGATAACTGGCAATATACTCCCACTTCCTATCCCGTATAAGACGGCGTGATGTGTTAATCCAGAGAATCTGAATATCTGTGCAAAATTTCACTAAAATCCGTTCAGCTGTTCTGGCGTGACTTAGTAATTAGTTACTTACTTAGCTTAATATTCACAGAAACATTTCTTATTTATAATTTTAAGTAAAATATCTCCACTCTTGACTACCCAGCGAGAGACACGGCGCAATGCCGTGTACCCATGTATGTATTTATATATTTACCTCTTTTAACAAAATGTAGGTTAATTGAATGCTAAATGAAAGTATTGTTACCCGAATGCACGGACATTTGTTATTTAAAGCGAAAGGAACTGTAGCCGAATCCCAATTTGAATGAAACGAACAATGACATGTCAAAATTGAAACGAATGTCTGAGCGAATGGATCGGCGCCGGCGCACGCGTATTTACATAAAAGTCTTATACAAGTAATAAACAAAGTATAACTAAGAGTTCTAAAATATTGAAATAATATAGAAATATAAATTAGCAGCTCATTTTCAAAATCGAAACAATAAATTTCAAATATTTTCCTCGTATATTATTAACAACATAAAGTTTGACTTTACTTAGATTATTTAATCGATGTTTATTACTCAATGGCGCCAGAACGACTGAACGGAATTGAATGAAATTTGGCTTTGATATTTTGAATGTTTTTATTTAAATTATAAAAGTTTTTGTTTGAATTTAAAAAAGTCGGAATAAATTTTACGCGCGCGAAACCACAAAACACATCACTACACTTACTTGGTAACGTGCTCGTCGCCATGTTTAGTGAGAGCTCTAATGGCCGTTGGTGACGTATAGAACTGATTAACCTGATATTTTTCCACCACTTCCCAGTAACGATTATATTCCGGATAGAACGGGGTGCCTTCGAACTGAAACAATCGCTTTGCTTACCATCTTCCGCTTTCATTGTATTTACATTAGATTGGTTATAGAACAAAAGTAAACGATAAATAGGATTTATCAGAAAATAGAACTGTTGTCGTCTAGAAGAGCCCGGGTGTAGTGGATATATCGTCAAGACGAAGAAATAAAACAAATAGCTTAAAAAATCATTAAATTACAGCATTATTAATAGGTGAAGTATTCACTGCGAAGCATTTTTTTGACTCGTATTTATCATAACAACAAAATACATATGTAGTATACTACATACTACATGTATAAGTTACAGCAAACTTTTTTAATAGGGTAAAATAGTCACCGAATATGTAGAATGCAATTCTCTTTTAGCTCTATCATATATGTGATCAAATGTCATATTTTCTGACACCCTATGTAACATTCCTCGCACCAAATGTTTATGGAACAAAAGATAATGACTGAACAGGCGTTTCTCTTACCAATACTGAACTGGCGCCGTTAGCGAGAGGCCCGTATACTACGTAGGTGTGCCCTGTAATCCAGCCCATGTCCGCAGTACACCAATATATATCCCCTTCGTTATAATCAAATACATATTTGAATGTCGCGAGAGCATAAAGCATATAGCCGGCTTGGGTATGAACTACACCCTTCGGCTTGCCCGTGGACCCACTGTTGAAAAAATATGTGTTAGAAAATGTCGAGGGTAAGTTAAACGAAGCGGCGCTGGACTATTTTGTAAACTTACCTAGTGTACAGTATGAATAGTGGATCCTCAGCATCCAGCCACTCCGGCCGGCAGAGCTTCGATTGGCCCTTGACGATGTCGATCCACCACGAATCACGTTCCTCATGCCATTCGTACTAGACAAATAAACCACAGTTATTTTAAGCGCAAAGAGCGTAAGGATGCCCTGAGCTCAGTACAAGAATAATTATACACTAAAGGAGCGTCCGTTAATAACGTGAAGCATTTAAGGGCAAGCCGAACCTCACCGAAACGTCACGTGGTTTTGGCCAAATAAATCACGGAGATTTTTTTTTCCTTCAAACAGAAGTGGGAAGATTGCGAGAGAACTGAAGATTGCCTTAATTGAAGTATTTGAACTGTTATGCTTTAATTACATTCTTAGAAAACCTAAATTTATACCAGCCTAACTGCAATCAATCGTTTTGTTTTTATAAATCCAACGTCATTAAGTATAACCGCATATTTAACGTTAATCCATTTCGAAAATCTCACGTTACCGGGAAGTTAAGGGCAGAGGCTCGAGCAAAATCCCAAGGCTACTCACGATAGGGTCAAACAATATCCCAAAAACTTCACGTTATTTATGGATGCTACTTAGCAAGTGGAGGGTTGAATCTATGCATCTCTTACGCGGTACTAATTAACTATTTACCAATGAGCTAATAGGACCGGGCAGGGTCCCGCAGGCGGTCACCCTACTGATGTGGTCCACTACGATGCAGCACCCGACTTTGTGATTGTATTTCTCCTTGGCTTTTTTACAAGCTTCATCGCAGACATTCTTTAGGACAAGCAGTTTCCCCCCGCGCCACACGCCATCCGCAGTGATGAGCACTTTGGCTTTGCAGTGGGACATCCTCTCTGCTAGGGAATCAGACGAGAAGCCTGCGAACTAATAGCAAATACCCTAATATAGTAACAATTAAAAAAACAATTAAAAAAAGAGAAGCCGTAGTGGCCGAGTGGTTCGAGATGTTGCCTGCGATACAAAGATCGCAACTTCGAATTCCCGACTGAACCAATGAGTTTTATAAACTAAAGTACAGTGATTAGTCACACCACGAGCTGTACGGTGAAGGAAAACATCGAGAGGAAACCTGAATACGTCTGAGAAGCAATTCAAAGGTATGTATAGTCGTGCTTGAGTAACGGCGATGGACTCGCCATCTGTCACGTTGGCACCTAAAATATATCTCTGACGGAAAGTGGGTGTGTGGGAAGGCGTGAGGATATATATCAATTTATTGATGATCTAGTTGTTATTATTATGAGCATAACTAGACAGCAGTACATTAGTGTCGAGAGCAGCTGTAAACTTACCACGACGGTGTGTATCACACCGATGCGAGCACAGGCGAGCATAGCAATAGGCGTCTCCAATATCATGGGCATGTAGATAGCTGCAGTGTCGCCTCTCAGGAGGCCGATGTCTCGAAGTCCGTTCGCGAACGTACATACTGATTCCAACAGGGCGTTGTATGTCAGGCGACTGTAGTCTTCGGGACTATTACCCTCCCTGTAAAAGTCACGCCATCTTAACCATCAAATAGTATTACTTCTACAAATATAACAAAGAATTGAATAATTACGTAACAATTAACTGTAAGTTAAAGCCAATTGTAATTAGAACAGTGAAAGTGGGCCGTTTGCTTAATACATATTCATTATATATTTTTGTGAAGTTATACATTGCCATGTTGTAATTAAAAGAATTAAACCTAAACTTAATCAAAACGTTGCAATTAGTTACACCACCAACATTGCGTACCTCATATTTATTATGCCATCATTTCACGGGAGCGTAAGAACCCGCGGTAACAGAGGGTCAAAAAGTTATTTTTATATTATAGATTAGGTCCTGCCATCCCAACAAGAGACCCGGACAGTAAGAGGAGTAATATGATACTGTTTACCGGTGAATATTAAAAATAATAAATCAAACTGTTACAAAATTAACATTTGTCATCACCATTGTAACAATAGTTAACATTGTTACAAATTGCAACAACTGCCATCATTCGACATTTGTTAACTATGTTGTTGTAACAACATTGTAATAAATTTATTGTTGTAAAACACTGTAACCTCTGTCAACATCATTATAACAATAGTGTTAAATTAACCATAGTTAACATTTGACATTAGTTGACATTGTAACAATAGTTAACATTATGACATGGTAACAATTCTTAACATTGCACCTATTGCTAACATTATGACATTTGTTAACTTTCTTGTTGTAACAACATTGTAATAGACTTATTGTTGTAAAAATGGCTGTACTGTATGTATGGCTGGCTACTGTAACCTCTGTCAACATCGTAACAATAGTTAACATTTGACATTAGTTGACATTGTAACAATAGTTAACGCCATGATGTTAATAAACATTGTAACAATAGTTAACGTCATGATATTAATTATCATTGTAGCAATAGTTAACATCCGACATTAGTTGACATTGTAACAATAGTTAACGTCATGATATTAATTAACATTGTAGCAATAGTTAACATCTGACATTAGTTGACATTGTAACAATAGTTAACGTCATGATATTAATTAACATTGTAGCAATAGTTAACATCTGACATTAGTTGACATTGTAACAATAGTTAACGTCATGATATTAATTAACATTGTAACAATAATTCACATCATGGTATTAATTAACATTGTAACAATAGTTAACAGTATGTCATTAGTTAACACAAAAACATCTACCGCCTCTAACTGTTTCGTCACGTCTTGAGAGGTTTCTCCTTGAAACCGTGAAACGATGGTAGCTTTAATTTTGTATTTAAAAATATGTCCCTAAAGTCTTCCCTGTATCCTTTACGTAACATTATTTTTAGATTTAGAACTTGAATTATTATATTATAGAGCCACCAGAAACTAGAGCAACCATCTTCTAGGAGTTATAGAGTATTGTGAATGATGATGCAATAAAGCAAAAAAACCGAGGACAACAAAATGACAACATTATTAAAGTCAGTACCCTAACATCTAAACATGGTTTTAAAGGAATTTTCATTAATTGATATAACTGGTAATAAGATAAGAACGAAGTCTATAATCTATATTATACAATCTTTACAAGAGGTTTTTATACGAAAATAAGTTAAGAATTAGTCGGCTATAATGTTATATTTGGGCGGGTGACCCCACACACCACACAAATTGACCTAGTCCTAGTAGTTAAGCAAAGCTTGTGTTATGGTAACTAGACAACGATAGACTTACTAATATATATAGATATATACATAAATACATAGGATATACTAAGGAACAAATCCTTTAGTCATCACATACATATCCATACATAACCCGCGACCTCAAGTTTCGCAGACAGGAGCTCTGTACAAAACTCTGTCAAATGTACATACAAAAGTTAGGTAACGTAGCGTAGATAGTTATGATTGGAAGGCCTTCACCCAGGCACCTTACGCAATAATCGTAACTATTCATAGTTGACAGCTAGGTATTATGTGACCTACGTTACTAACACTATCTAGTCTCACGGTAATCCGCTTGGACTTGTCCTATGTTCCTAGGTCATAGTGACTAGCCTATCAATGTCATACTTTCGAAAATTCCAACGACTAGAACAACTGTCACAATTTTTTTTTTCTGTTTAGAGCGCGGTCTTTTACGTAACACTTGCGTTTAGCTTTTTTTATACAATAAAGATCATCAGACCTCCGGCTCACCTCATGGCAAGCAAAGATAACGCATCCGCTAATGGGCGGAGTGGAGTTGCTTTGTTAGCAGTTTAAGGAACGAACTGGACGCTCCTACTAGCATACCCCTTCCATCACAACCTCTCTTAACACGGGAATATAACCCTATCAGGAAGTAATGCTAATCAACTGCTATTTTCTGCAAGGTTAGAACGCCAGTGCTTTTTAAGCTTGAAGATCTTTTTCAGTCTTTCATACGCTTAAAGTACTGCCCGAGATAATCAAATGTATGTTGAGGTCTGTAGTAAGTACTCACAGACTAGACCATGAATTTGCTGCATGTATATATAGTATACACATAATATTATATCTTCTATAAATATAAATATAGAAGATAAACGCATGAACTCATTACGGCAAACTTGATAAATTTACGAGATAAGATTGCATCACAAATAATGCCTAGTGTTTTGATTTAACGCACGCTTTGAGATAGTTAATGACGAGAACGAGTGCAATTCACAATTGACTTACGTAACAAGTAAAAGGAGCATACATATTGTAAACGACACCTCTTATTCAAAAGAACATTCACTGATATACCCTTTACTATGCGTATTTATATATTACTAGCTGTACCCGCGACTTCGTCGGCGAGGACAGCTTTTTTACCTTTCGTAAAATTGTTTTTTTTTTCAATAAAAAGTATCCTATGTTACTTCTAATACCTCCAAGAATATGTGTACAGTTTCATGATGATCGGTTAAGTAGTTTGTACGTGAAAGCGTAACAAACAAACTTACATTCACATTTATAATATTAGTAAGGACTAGCTGTGTCCGCGACTTCGCCCGGAATAAAGACTTTGGCCAGCATTTTTTGGATACATCTTTTGGTTTATTTTGGATATGTTAAGTGAAGATTACCACAATGAATTGGTGAAAACCACATCGAAATTGGATAAGCCGTTTTTGAGATTAGCGTGCACATATAAACAGACAAAAAGCCGTGGTGGCCGAGTGGTTCGAGCAGTTGCCTGCGACGCAAAGGTCGCAAGTTCGAATCCCGACTGTACCAATGAGTTTTTCTGAACTTAAGTACAGTGATTAGTCACACCACGAGCTTTACGGTGAAGGAAACATAGAGAGGAAACCTGCATACGTCTGAGAAGAAAAAAGGCGTATGTATGTATAGTCGTGCTTGAGTAACGGCGATGGACTCGCCATCTGTCACGTTGGCACCTAATATACCTCTGGCGGAAAGTGGGTGTGTGGGTATTACCTATACACCTCTGCCTACCCCTTCGGGTCCCTTGTGGGAAGGCGTGAGCATATAAAAAAAAACTTACCATTAATGTTTTGCTATTTGCGTTGATAAAGGTCCCAATAACATTATTTTCTCATAAACAGACCATTTGCCATGTACAGACAGCAATCCGCAACATTTTGATTATATGTATCGATTTTTGTTATATGTTAATATTTATATGTAAGTCTAGAGAGAACTGGCGCTCTTCTCTCTCTGCTTAGGCCTACCCCATTAGGGACTCTGCGTGATGATATGTATTTGACGAAGTTTATTAGAATATGGTTTTTAGTTTCAGTTTCAGTACGAGTTCAATTTGAATTATGAATATTATGATTTTTTAACTTCTGTTGGCAGCGTAATGGGACTAATCCCTCTGCTTCCAACACAATGTAACAATTCTCCCCCTCCCCGAGGAGCTCATTTCTGGAAACCTTATTCACCGCGTAGGAACACAACACAATAAATTGTGTTATTTGTCTACAGACTTCTATAAGGTGGAGGTCCTGCCCCAGTCGGGCAGCTCCAAATTCGAACGGGAAACCCGTTATGCCCTACCTCTCTTAATTTCAGTTTTTAAACTTTCAGATTTTGTTACATGTTAATCGGTATCCAATGAAAAGTTAAGAAAATCACCGGTTTTAAATTATTACGTATAATTGATAGGCATATATTTTCTTACTACCTAGGTATAAGGTGTTAAGTTCGGTCCTAAGTTTGGTCGGCCGTTCTTTTTCTAGGTTAGAGCTGCTGCTGAGACTGCGAGACTTGAATCCCGCTGAGGGCAGATATTTGTGTGATGAACACGTGTATTTGTACCTTAGTCTTGGATGTCCTATGCATCTATGTATTTATCTATCTATATAAGTACATATATCGTTATCTATTTACCATAACACAAGCTTTGCTTAATTTGGGGCTATGTCAATCTGTGTGGAATTGTCTAAAAAAAAGTACAACTACTATCCTAATTCGAAACTTAGTATACATTATATATATATACTAAGTATATATTATATATATACTAATATATCTTAATATATAATGTGGACGAAGGGAAAGAGGTAAGTAATTCTAGAGAGAACTGGCGCTCTATATTGTTTGCCTACCCCGTTAGGGACTCGACGCGCATTGAACTGCGCGCGCATGTCGTCATTAGGAGATTCTGCGCGGACATGCGCACTACACCTACCCACAACCAAAGGGTTTAAGTTTTTTTTATTAAAAAAAATTAAGTTCAGTCTTGTCTAAGTCTCAGTATAACCTTCATCTCAGCCTTACCCTCAGTCTAGTCAGTCTGGGCCTGAATCTGAATATAAAGCTACATTGAAATGTGACTCTAATGAGGCTGCAATTAAAAAAAGCCGTTATCTCTATTAATTCTCTTTCTGTCTTCTTATTCGTCTATTTTTTCTTGTTCCTGTTCGGCGCGCTCCAAAAGTTTTCCGGTTCCAGTTTCCCGACTTCCGAAAATGGCGGACTAAGATGGCGGCAAAAGTAATTAAATATCTGCATAAAATATGGCCGACTACTGCAGTGCATCTGCGCGCGCATGGCAGTGAGAATCGATCTAAGCGGACATGCGCACTACGCCCACCTACAATCGAGTTTAAGCTAGAATTTCAATTTCAGTTTTTTCTAAATATAAAAATGATATAAATATAATTTTCAAAATATAATATTTTTTTATTGATTTACACGTCATACAATTCTTTTGTTTAAGTTTGATTTTGAGTACGAGTTTCAATTATATTATAAGTCTCAGTTCTGGTCTCAATCTCAGTTTAGTCTGAGTCTCTCAAATTGAATTGTGTTTGAATTTATATTTCACTTTGAATGAGGTAACATTTAGAAACGGGTTTATTCCTATTCCGTTCGTTTGTTTCTCTGTTTGTTTTGCAAACGCATGACGTAATAATTAAGTAACGCGAACACTGCGATTGTTTCTATAATTTCTACCGCGCGAACCTTATTGTTTTACGACTTCCGGAAATGGCGGATGAAGATGGTGGCTTAATATGGCCGACTACTGCAGTGCACCTGCGCGCGCATGGCGTCATACGGATAATCGATCTGCGCGAACATGCGCACTACACCTGCACAAGTGATGTTTTACCGGAAATTAAAAAAACCGCGAGGTTTATTCTTTTTATGAAAATCGTGATGTTAAAAACGCAACCCATATGTCCAGTCGCACCGCTAAAGGATTTTCCCACCTCCACGCCACCGTCCCTACAGGATGTACCTACTTTGAAGCTGTTGATTCTCCAACGTCCTTGGCGAGTTCACAATAATATTTGCTCGTGCAATAGTTAAAAAAGCAAATGCAATACTCACTTACGGCGAAGTTGGTAATAAGGCACCGTTTGATTCGCTTCAGCTTATCATGAAGGAGTGGCAGATCGGGATACATGTAAACTAAGTTCGCAATGCAGGCAGAAATTCTATATATAATAATATGTACATACTTGGGGCAGGGTAAGCAACCCCGCCAGCGCACGCCAGCTGCGCGCGCAGGGTTGGGGCACAAGGAATACATTCGCGCACGCCGCCATCTGCACTCGCGCAGCCAGTATCGATCGCTGAAAAGCATGCCAAAACAAAATGGCTTACCAGTAATATGCAACTCGCGCGCCGTAGCCCTCCCTGACAATGCGATCCAAGACGTTGAAGCACACGTTGGTGATGCCGTCCTCCATCCATTTCGTAAAGATGTTGCCCTTGTTGAGGTCGAAGTTGTATGACATAAAGTTACCCCGCTGGTACGGTTGCTGCCAATATAATTCGTCCGCCAATTCTGACCAAAAAGTCTCGGGGTCCTCGAGAGATTTCTGATACATTTCCTTGTATCTTTCGAAGGAAGGGACCAGCGACTTCTTGATGACATGGTCCGTCGGCATGATGATGCGCGACATCGCGGTGGGGCGTTGCGCCGCAGGGTTGCGGCCACGGGATGCGCGCGGACTAGTGAAACGCGTCCAGTCGCGGTGGCGGCCGCAGACTGAATGGTGAATCTGACCGCCCGCCGTACACTCGCTCGCCCGTGCCAGGGCGGACGGCGTCGGTAAATATTGATCCACAGCGCGCGGCCTGTACCACGCATGCGTGCTAGCCCGCGGACCGCTTGAGCCCTTACCATGACGCGCCATTACAATCATAAATCAAGAATGATCAAGAGACAGGTGTATATGACGTCTCTCAATCTGTCCCTTTCGCACTTTTGGATCATTTTAGGCGTCAGTACGGCTTGTTACAGCCTTCAGCCGCCCGCCTACACCAAGCCGCCATTTGCAATCTTCGAGAACCTTCATGGACATAATAGGGGGGTTTTATGTAACGAAACTTCATGACGTAATGTACACTGAGCTAAAAATAACTTCAATACTTTCCGTCGTTATAAAGCCTGATTAGACACAGTGAACATTTCATAACGAAAATACCTGAAATATATTGGATAAGGTGCCAAAAAAAAGCCATTAAGGCACTTATGTAATAGATGCGAGGGTAAGCACTTACACAGTCGAACGAAAGGTGTCTAATAATAGAACTAAATAAACGCCCATTTTAGATGGTCGGTATGTATGTAGATATATAATACATATATACACTTGAAATATTAATATTAAAGCAATTACTTACAAATCCGTGGTGGCCGAGTGGTTCGAGCAGTTGCCTGCGACGCAAAGGTCGCAAGTTCGAATCCCAACTGTACCAATGAGTTTTCTGAACTTAAGTACAGTGATTAGTCACACCCCGAGCTTTACGGTGAAGGAAAACATCGTGAGGAAACCTGCATACGTCTGAGAAGAAATTCAAAGGCGTATGTATAGTCGTGCTTGAGTAACAGCGATGGACTCGCCATCTGTCACGTTGGCACCTAATATACCTCTGGCGGAAAGTGGGTGGGCCTACCCCTTCGGGGACCCTTGTGGGAAGGTGTGAGGGTATTTATTTATTTTATATTTACAAATCAAACCAACATTATCAATATAATTTGTTGATACAAACTATTTTTTTTTAAAGATCTCGATTTTTCTGGCGTAGTTTGCTACCCGTAGTCACGAAAATTGCGCTGATCCTCCGAGTGCAAAAATAATATTTTTTATAAGTATAATATTAATGTAATATCCACCTATTCTACACGAATTCATCTATATATTAGCACTAACCGAGCCACCTGACTTCACCCACGTTTTTTTTTCTGCAACATACCATGTCCTATAAATAATATATCTTCACGCCTTCCCACTAGAGCCCACGGTGGGGTAGGCAGATGTGTGTTGGTAGCACCCACATGACAGGAGCCAACGTGACAGAGGATGATCCCATCGCCGTTTCTCAATTACAAATGGACATACGTCTTTGAATTAAATAGTCTCAAACGTTTGCAGGCTTCCTCTCGATGTGTTCATTGACCTTCAAGCTCGTGATGTGACTAATCACAGTAATTATATGGTACAAACAGTACCATTTTTATTTTTTATACAACAAGAGTGGCATTCAAGCATACGGCACACCCGATGGAAAACGGTTACCGGAGCCTATTTACGCTTACTATACCGAAGTATCCCTTGCGCTCTGTTTTCGTAGAGTTATAAGTACTGTGTAGGCGGCATAATGGGACTTATCCCTCTGCTGCCAACACAATATAACAATCCTCCCCCCTCCCCAAGGAGCTCATTACTGGAAACCTTATTCACCGCGTAGGAACACAACACAAAAATTGTGTTATTTGGCTACGGACTTCTATAAGGTCCTGCCCCAGTCGGGCAGCTCCAAATTCAAACGGGAAACCCGTTACGTCCTATCTCTCTTAAAAGTCGGGATTCGAACTTGTAATCTTTGTGTTGCAGGCGACTGCTCGAACCACTCGGCTACCACAGGTTGATCAATCCTGTTGATTTACTATCTGCGTCAATATCGTCCAAACCCATTTATTTCATACTAGATTTATTTAGATTCATACCTAATTCAAGTCATTGTACCCCTGACCGGTCGACTCCTACGCAGAAGGCGCGCATAGGATACCAACCTGGGGCGCCTAGCCTTCAGCGGGTTAGCCAGTCACCGGCTAGGTAGCGCGCGACCAATAGGCATTTTATATTTTTTTGTAATTTTTCATAATCATAATTGAGTGCAAAAGATTACAAGGTGGCGGAGCAATCACGGAGGAAACACAATTTTTATTTTAATTACTAGGGGGGCTGTTTTTTATAAAACCTTATTAATTATACACCAAGATTCTAAAAATATATAGTTTCCGTAAACCCAAAGTAGCTCATATTAAAAATATAGATTTTTTTTATAAAACTCCCCAAAAAGTATTATAAGAAAATTTTATTGGTTTCTGTCCGATCAACAGGTGAAGGTCTATTAAATTTTGTTTAGGATTTATTTTCACAATTAAATCTTAACATTCAAAACTTACGTGGTCATGAAAATCGTTCTAATATGCGTGGAAAACACAATGGTATACAAAAAATATTAGAGATCAATAATGCTTCAGCAAAGACTAAGTTATTTAGCTATAGTTTCAATTGAACATGAAATATTAGACGATTTGGATACAAGAAAGTTGATAGAAGATTTCGCAAATGTAAAGGCAAAGAAGCGTAACATTTTTGAAAACATACATCGCGCCGAGTCCCTAATAACTTTACAACCACGCCAGTTGATTTGTGAATCTCTTCATTGTGGATTCGATCTAAGATCGTTACTCCGCACATTTTTCGAAGGGATCGCATCTCCACTGCATTCAAGCTATTATCATACTTCCTGTGACATACCCAGGATTCGCTGCCATACAATAAAGTAGGCACCAATATCGCATTGTGGACAGTAACTCGACCATTCTTGCTCAGAATTTTACTTCCCATTAACGCCGACATGGCCCCATTCACCCAATTACCGCCGTTATCCTTTTTTCAATATATTTTTCATACTTTCCGCCTAGATGTACAAATTCATTCACTTGCTCTAGAATTTGCCTATTTACCGAAATAACACACTTGGTCACTTGTTCATCTCTTTCAAATACCAGAACCTTAGTCTTGCGAGCAGCCCCTTCTTTTCACATTCTTCTTTCATTATGGTAACTAGTGACTGCAGTTCGCCCTCTGATGACGCCAGTAAAACCGCTTCATCGGCGTATAGAAGGCAGTTGACCACTAAGTTTCCCATTTTCATTCCACATCCGTTCGTTTTTAATGAACAGATATATAATGAACAGCCAGGCAGACATGATACACCCTTGTTTGACCCCCGACTTCACATCAAACCAGGGTGACATCTCACCGTTAACCCTAACGCACGCCTCGCTATCACTATAGAGTGATCTCACGGCATCTAGTAGGGAACTGCTCACTCCATATCCAGGCAACACGTCCCAGAGTTCCTTTCGTACGACTCTATCAAATGCCTTCTCTAAGTCGACGAAAGCGCAGAAAACTTTCTGGTTAATATCCAAAAACTTCCGCGATTCCGCGAAGCGAGAAGGTTTGATCCATACATCCTCTTCTTGGTCTAAATCCACCTTGGGATTCCCAGAGAAACCTTTCGGATTGCTCTTGAGAGCAATGCAAGGTAAATTGATTAAAATACATATATTATCTAAATGTTTTATCTTGGTTGTTGTTTTTTCCCCACCATAATGAGAAAACATTGATTGTCCCTTTTTTGACAAAACTCAGAGTAAGTTGGCGTAGGGCGGCATAATCGGTATTGCACGCGGGCGACGAGCAAGCTAGCGGCGGGCCTGCTTGGATCAGCTACTATTTGCCTGTAAAATCTATATATCCTTCACGTGGCTATTGACAGACAATATTTGTGTCACTTGTTTAATTTGTGAATGTGAGAACATTGTAGGCTTTGTAGATTCTTAGATCTTGCTAACATTGTTATAATTATCTTGTTTTATGTATGCTTTGTATAGTAAGCAACGACCTATTGTAAGGCCTGCGTTGTTCCCCCATACTATTGCTGTAACGAAAAAATATTGTATATGCCTTGAAAAGAAGCCTAATGATTTGAAAAGAGTAACCATGGAGTTTCTTGCCGGTTGTTCTCTATGGAAGCGACCAACCCGAACCGTGCTTCTTTTTCGACGTTTTATAAGTGCCCTGGGCCTATGTGAAATAAAAAGATTTTGATTTTGCTTTGAGTCCCAAGCTTCATGACTTACTCTGTCACCTGAATGTCCCAAATAGACACACTGCACATAGGTTATACCAGACGACAACATACATTGTTCGTGTAACCAACCAGCCGACCAGTCGCCAGGGCACAGTCCCCGGTGTGCCGTACGCTGAGCGCGCCCAACGCCCTCCTTGTTGCCAACCCTGAATGTTATCTGATTGTGGATGGAAAGAATATAATTCTATCGGAATGCTTGGAGTTCTGTGAGGATCAGTGCTATATAATAATATTTTTTTACACGATTTTATTGTTGTTGTACATGTAACATAATAACTTTTGTAAGATGGTGTTGATTATTGAAATTTAAATAATAATATAATATATCCTCACGCCTTCCCACAAGGGTCCCCGAAGAGGTAGGCAGAGGTGTATACGTAATACCCACACACCCACTTTCCGCCAGAGGTATATTAGGTGTCAACGTGACAGATGGCGAGTCCATCGCCGTTACTCCAGCACGACTATACATACGCCTTTGAATTTCTTCCCAGACGTATGCAGGTTTCCTCTCGATGTTTTCCTTCACCGTTAAGCTCGTGGTGTGACTAATCACTGTACTTAAGTTCAGAAAAATTCATAGGTACATTCGGGATTCGAACTTGCGACAACTTTGCGGCAAATGCTCAAACCACTCGGCCACCACGGCTCTGAAATTGAAGTAATCGTTACAATGAAGAAATATAGATATATCATCACGCCAAGTCCCTAACGGGGTAGGCAGAGAGTATAGAGCGCCAGCTCCCCTGCCCCAGTCCCTTTATAGATACCTACGCCTGCTCTTAATTATTGAAGTTATTGTTAGTTAAGAGCCAAGTTATTTTTAGTTAAGCGCGATCACGACCAAGGTGATTCCAGGTAAAATAATGTACATCGCAAGCTTCACATAGATACATACATACATATCATCACGCCAAGTCCCTAACGGGGTAGGCAGAGAGTATAGAGCGCCAGTTCTCTCTAGACTTACATTCCTCTTTCCCTTCGTCCACATTCATAGATACTTATACCTAAATAACATCACATCGGATCCTCGACGGGTTTGGCAGAGTACAACGCCACTTCTCCAGCACAGCAAGGTTTATGGTAGTGAAAATTTCGTGAGACATGCAGGCATGTCATATAGGTTTTCAGGTTCTAGAGCTTTGTTAGTACATAAAACGTATACTGACTAGACTAACTCGACGCAGCGTCGCGGTGGGTACCAACGAAACAGCAACTTCAGTACAATATACCTCCATTATTCCTCACGCCTTGTTTTGTATATCCTCACGCCTTTCCACAAGCGTCCCCGAAAGGGTAGGCAGAGGTGTAAAAGAAGTATCCCCCATTACGCCAGAGATAGATTTTAGGTGCCAACGTAACAGACAGGAGTCCATCGCCGTTACTCAAGTTCAACTATACCTATACATATGCTATACAGCCTTTGAATTCCGTATTTATTTTATTTGATCAATTTATCAAACGTATGCAGGTTTCCTCTCGATGTTTTATTCCACCGTAAAGCTCGTGGTGCAACTAATCACTGTATTTAAGAAGAACTATGATTGGATGTACCCAGGATGTGGGTCTGTGTAACAGTATCCTGGCGAACCCTAGTTCTGATGATATAAAATATTTATTGAAATTATATAAGCGTAGATTTTAATTACTTTTATATCCAGGTGTCCTCACGGAGTGACATAGTCGCTTTGCGACAAAACTCCTTGAATAAAGAGGACAAGAAAAAAAAGAATGTAAGGGATTCGAGCTTGCAATCTTTGTGGTGCAGGTAATATCTCGAACTACTCGGGCACCACAGTCCATGTATATATCTAATAAACTAAGTTACTAAAGTTAATTAAACTTAAAATACTAAGACCTGACTCAAATAGTCCCACGGGAGGTGCCAAGAAAGCTGGCAGCATTGCCACGCTACATGGCAATTATGATGATTTGCGTGAGATAAATTATCAGCCTTCTTGTCACCAGAGGCCTCGATCTAACGTCGCGATTCTATATAATGTTAATTTTAATATAAAACTCGTGTAACGTGTAACGTGATACTCAAATATATCTGAAAAGACGTGGTTCCCGGGCTATCCAATATGGGGGATTTGTAAGACCCTCGGGGTCCAAATAGGTCTGAAGCCGCTTTACGACGCCTGGCCAGTTACTCCAATGTCTAATCTAACAGAACCCAGGGAATCTTACACTGAAATAATCAGACAATATACATTTAATATCAAGAAGTGAAAAAATTACACTACATTATTATTTTACATTACATTATTTGTTTATTACGCTTTCACGTAAACACTACTTAACCGATCATCATAAAACTTTGTACACATATTCTTGGGGGAATTTGAAGTAACATAGGATACCTACTTTTTATTAAAATATATATATATATAATACCGTCCTCGCCGACGAAGTCGCGGGCACAGCTAGTATATAATACGTCTACGTTTGTTGTAAGTAAGTTTGTTGCTTAGCAACGCTTTATTGTTGCTGTGTCGGTAAAGCAGTGGGGAAATTCAAATTCTAATGAAATTGTAGATTTTCCTTGTCTAAAAACACGGATAAAACAACTTTTTTTTAAATGAAACCCAGCTAGATCAATTAATTGCCCCCGAAATCCCCCCCTTACCAAATTTCATGAAAATCGTTGGAGCCGTTTCCGAGATTCAGATTATATATATACAAATATACGAGAATTGCTCGTTTAAAGGTAGATTATTTAGATAGATTAGATAGATATACTAGATACAATGAGAAAGAAAGAGCACATCGCCTCCGTTGGAGGGAGATAGAAATACACGGAGATTTCCCGTATGCATACGACTTGTATCGGCCTAAATTTTTTTTTTTTAAATAAATTTTTAACGTATTTCATAAAATTGTATATGTTTTACCGTAAGACAACGTGAAGTGCTGTTGCAAGCATAATTCATCTCAGAGTGTGAGACGTTTATGACGTCTATACATCTATCAGTTAAAACAAGAGTAAACAATTGACGGAGCATGAGTTGTAGAAGTATCTACATTTTTCTATGGGTATGTACCCTGACTCAGACTATCATTGTTCAACACCCTTATCAGACCCCGCATGATAAGTTGGAAAATTATTTTTTGGTACTTCGAGTTTCTTTATACTCAAATTGTATTTCAATAATAAAAAAAATATGTATTGTGAAAAAGTGAAATTTGTAAATATTGAAAATTACGTAACGCAATTTCTTTCAAGCAAGCAAAGCTCCTCAAAAGTATCTTTATTATTAAATTTAACATTAATGTGTAAATGATGTCATCGTATTTGGACCTAGGTCCATGCAAAGTTTACTTTCAGATATCTCAATGTACAGTCGAAATACAAAAACCTTCGTCAGTTTCGTCGTAGACTCTTTAATACCTTTTGAAACTAAATGACAATGCAGACTACTGCATCGAAATTTAAACTTACTAAATATGATAACAAAGACCAATATAGTATACACTTTTGACCTTATATCTAGTTTCATATCAACGAAGAAAACGACACTGGCACACACTGTCAAATGAATATACGCCACTGGAACACACTGACGATTACATATACGACACTGGCACACACTGACGATTAAATATACGACACTGGAACACACTGACGATTACATATACGACACTGGCACACACTGACGATTAAATATACGACACTGGAACACACTGACGATTAAATATACGACACTGGAACACACTGACGTTTAGATATACGACACTGGCACACACTGACGTTTAGATATACGACACTGGCACACACTGACGATTAAATATACGACACTGGAACACACTGACGATTAAAATACGACACTGGAACATACTGACGATTAAATATACGACACCGACACACACTGACAAATAAATATACGACACCGATACACGGACAATTAAATATACGACACTGACACACACTTACAATTGAATAACGACACCGATACACTGACCATTAAATATACGACACCGATACACTGACGCTTAAATATACGACACCGTCACAAACTGACAATTTTATATACAACACCGACACATACTGACGATCAAATATACGACACCGGTACACACTGACGATTAAATATACGACACCGACACACACTGACGATTGAAGCTGTCTGCTACTGCGCAAACAACTTTAGTTTAAAAATGTATCCCAAGAATCTACGACTAGATTAAGGAATAAATTTGATAACTGACCAAGATTTTCATACCCCGACTTTACATAAATTGACACTAATACACACATACAGACAATGAGTTTTATCTATAAAGACGTTTTACTCCTTGAATATGAAGTACAACGCGGTCACATTAACTAGACGCATGGCTTTGATGACGTCATTTTGGCGGTCAGGTACGGTGCGAAAAAAAAGCATGTAGCTAAATAAAAACTATATTTTTTATTTTGGAGCATAGGTTTTATTTGTTAATCTTGCAATATGTTGCATCATGTGTTTTTTTATACAATATGATTGAAAACTATTTTGTTTGTTTTAAAACACTTTCAACACAAGATTTCTCCCTTCACAGTGTATATAGATTTCCCCATGTTAAAAAATTTGTAGTAACAAAAATAGTCCAAAATTAACAAAAACAGTCCAAACATAAACAATAACGAAAACGTAACAAAATGTCCAATAACAACAATAGCAACAGAAAACTAGTCAACATATCGACGCGCCGTATCGGTAACAGAGATGCTAACCATACTGATGATTGCCGGGCGAGCTAAGGGAATGCGGGGGGAAGCGGGCGGGGCCTCGCATTACAGCGATGCGTCAAGTTAATGTGGCCGCGTTATACATACATGGCAAATTTTATGCTATACCTACATATAGCTACAATACACAACTCACACAACGGCATTAAGCACACTGATGAGATTAAAAGAACACGAAGTATATGAATCCTAGTTGTCAGAAAGGGATAACAGCACAGCCACGTGCCAATATGTCGAGCTCTAATCGTTCTCTCTTTCGCTCTTAAACGTAACGCGCTACTTGTCTCGTTCGCGCGAGTGGCGAAGTGGCATCGTCGCAGGAGTGAATACAGATTAAAATGTTTAATTTTCGTATTTTTGACAGATAAAACAAATTTACATTACTTACAAATGAAAAGACACATCCTTCTTGCTTTTTACACACGTCCAGTATATGTTCTGCATTTTCTAAGCACCTAAGAAGGCATGATTCCTAAATGCTGAATAAGTGCTACGTCGTTGCCAGTCAAACTACGACTAAGTAGACTCAAGCCAACTAGCTCGCGTTGAGTTAGCCAAGCCGAGCGCGGTATCTATTCTTTTTTACATCAATGCATACAGATATTTAAAAAGTGATGTCTTCGCGCCTTCCCACTGAGGTCTTCAGATCCGAGGTCAGGTACCCAGCAACGTCCGAGGGATATAAATATTAGTGATACCTGGTACCTTTAATTGGTAGGAACGCCCTTTCCTATGACGAGCCACTATACAGTCAGTCAGCATAAGGTTAGATATAAATATACCTTCTATTTTTTTTCATATTGCTTACATAAACCTCTGTGGTTTCCTATAAATAATATGTACAAATAAATAAAATTGTAGCTAAGTAATTACTAAATGCATATAGATGTATACACGGTACATATAGAAAAATCACATTTGTAATTTTTTTTTGTCTGTCTGTTTGTTCCGACTAATCTCTGAGACGGCTGGACCGATTTTGACGGCATATTTCACTAGCAGCTGATGTAATGTGATGTGATAGGGAGTAACATAGGCTACTTTTATTGAAAAAAAATTGAGCAATATCTTTTTAGTAAAATTTCACACGGACGAAGTCGCGGGCAAAGCTAGTAGCAAATAAACATAAATTGGCATACTCTGTATACTTGCTTTTAAATTGTAAAAAAAAAATACATAGTTGTTTTTTTTTTTGCATGTTTTGCAGCAGTGGAAAAACATGGCATAAAAAAAAATTATATTATACCACGAGGTGTATACACGTCTTATTTATACAACAATGGCTACATTAAATTGTGCACATATAAAAACATATTGTGTTACCCAATATCTCTTATTAATATACATAAAATTACTTAGGATAAGTGTCTAGCATAAGTTATATATACGCATAATAAAATAGACCTGGAAAGAAGTGGTATCGGCCTACCCCTACGGGAAAGAGGCGTGATTATATGTATGTATGTATGTATGTAAAACAAGGTCTCAATTTCCATGGAGTTATTGTACCCACTTGCCCTCAAATAGGCTTGTATAAAAGATTATATTCTATTAATCGTCAGAATAGTACTTACTTGTGCCTACAAAGTGACATACAACAACATTATAATATCAACAGTTTCTCAAAGGAACTCATTTCTTATTGAAGCATATCACGTGAATAAAAATAAAAACATGTTTATATCTATTATATTTATTTCTTGTGTCTCTGCGTCAATTAACTCTTCCTAAACGCCTGGAGATTTGATGTTTTTTTCCGGGTGAAGCTGGGCGGGATAGCTAGTATATATTAATATCTTCACCTAAATCTTCATGCGCATATGGTTCCAACGTGACAGATGGCAAGTCTATCGCCGTAACTCAAGAACGAATATACATAAGCCTTTGAATTTCTTCTCAAGCGTATGCAGGCCTCTTTTTGAGCTAACAAAACAGGCCACCAACAAAAATACAAGGCCAGAACACAAAACAGTGTCGCAGGAGACCCGGCTTAAGAATACCATAATAATACTATCACCCGTGCCGACTTAATTAAAAAGTGACTCTGATTACATCACACCGAGTCTAACAAGCATATTTAATTTGTCTGCATTGTCATTCATTCGTTCATTCTCGTTCTTATCAAGATTATACTGTTACTTCAAGTCATCGTCACTGCAAGATCTGGTATGTATTTTTATAATTAAAACGTGTTTCTTGTGATTTACAATAGTTTAAATACTTGTAATAAATAAAAATAATGCCGATTGAATTGTCATGATTGACGTTTGCATATTCAAGTTGTCTATGATATGACGTCAATATAGAGCCTGTACAAAACACAGATGACAAATATGTTACTTACATAAGAGTATTTTTTTATTGATATATCGATTCCGTTGGTGGAATTTAGATACGCTCAGTATCACTAGACATATATAATAACATATTACAAATACAATTTACATATATACCAACCCCTTCCCCCTCACAGATTAGAGCACCATTCTTCATTAGAGACAGCCGACAGACACACCTCTTTCGCACCATCCAAATTCATACACTCTGCTTTCGACCAAACCTACACATACCATCCTCAATTGTTCGATCAATTTGATCCTGACATTGTGATCTGCCTGTTTTCTCTACCATGCACACATTTTACATTTCCTTACTTAATCGAGCCGAGTCCTACATAAGTAGACAAAGAGAGAGAGAGAGTTCTCTCTAGATTAATAGACCTCTCGCTTGAATCACGTTTATCAGTATCTTCTTACATTACACTTGACGTTCCCGACCCTGAATGTTGTAGTGTCCTCAATATACAATATTTTATTATTAATTACAAACTTATTTAGTTAAGTGGTGTCATATATCATAATGCGATCACTTCAGAAGTAAGCCTTAAATAAATACTTTGGCCCCGATACTTCAACCTCCTTATAACAATCCTTCCATTATCACAAATCACCTTAATACTTAGTATTGTGTTGTATATATATACATATACATAATATATGTGTCTGCTGCTTAGTGCCACTATCACTAATGTTCGCCAGCTCACACTGTTTAGCGCCTTACGTCGAGGGCATATGATTGTTTTTGCCAATGACAGTTCGCATCATAGTGAACCCTATTTTCTTCTCTTCTTTTCTTTTTCATTCTCTTCATCATCTTTTTCATCTGCCTTGCTTTTCTTGTCGTCTTTAGACTTTTGCTAGGTGGCCAGGGACATCAGCCTGCGCCGGCGCAGCTTGCGTCCGAACCGCTTCCAGAGGGTGGTGACGCAGTATAGGATGGTGATCAGTGCGAGGAGGGTGAGCGCGCGGCTGGCGGTCGTGGGGGGTGCGGGTTCGATCCCGGGCTGTGACCGAGACGGGGCTGCGCCGGCGCCGCGCCAAGCTCGTGGTGCTATATCGCCTTCTTCAATTTCCGGAACACCTAGTAGAATAAAGTGTAACATTATGTCACTCATATTTGACACCGACACACAGACTCGGGTAGATTCAATATTTATTATACGTATCACAAGCAGACTGATGAATATGAAAAAAATTACATCTTTAGTAGAATTTCTTCTGAACATTTTTTCAGAACTGGTAAGCAGTGAGAATAGAGCGCCAGTTCACTCATTATTTTACAATATTTTTTATAATCCACTAAAGTGGCTATTAGGCCATCACCGCCGTCTTTGGACTCAACACCAGGGGGGTCGCGCGTTCCCAACCCTGTGGGAATCTTTTCACACCCTCTATGAAGAACCCCATGCCGTTTTTTTTTTGTATTGTCTCTCGTAGCGTGAGTTCCGGGAACTTTAGCTACTTAGCCGGTCAATGGCGAGACCTAGGCCTCCAGCCAGGCACTTTAGTTCTAAGCAACACAGCTAAGGGCACCCCCTGTGGGGTACGAACCTCGGCTTAGGGCGTTGCTGGATCGCGAGAAAGGGAGCTGGGCTGGACTGGTAATTTTATTTATATACTAGCTGTGGCCGCGACTTCGTCCGCGTGGAATTTAACAAAAAAATATTGTTCAGTTTCTCAAATAAAAGTAGCCTAAGTCACTCCTTTTTATATCAGCTATCTGCCAGTGAAAGTCCCGTCAAAATCGGTCCAGCTGTTTCAGAGATTAGCCGGAACAAACAGACAGACAGACAAAATTGTAAAAAAATATAATTTGGTGTATGTACCGTGTATAAATCCATATGCATTTAGTAAAAAGCTGTTATTTCAATATTACAAACAGACACATCAATTCTATTATACATATAGATCATTTATTTATTTTTTAATGATGAAGAAAGGCATGTTACGTTGGTTTGGACACATAGAAAGGATGAGTGAAGAAAGATTGACGAAACAGATATACAAAGCAAAAGTGTGTGCAAGAAGAGGCAGAGGAAGGCCACGTTCCAACTACCTGGATCAAATAGATCGGACTCTGAAGGACGGGAACATTAAGAGTACTCGAAACCGACGAGCATGTATGAAGAGACTGATGAATGTGGACGAAGCGAAAGAGGTATGTAAGTCTAGAGAGAACTGGCGCTCTATACTCTCTGCCTACCCCGTTAGAGACTTGGCGTGATGATATGTATGTATGTATGTATTTATTTTTATTTATTTAACATCCAAACACATATATCTTATTCATCTGCCTATATGGGTATATTATGGGTATGATATACGTATGGGATGATGTATGTACATACCGATGGACTTAGGGTCGGTGGGGTGGTGTCTTGGTGCGAGCGTGCGTGCGGCGGGCGGCGCGTGCACTGGGCGGGGCGGCAGGGCGGGCGGGGCCTCGCACTCGGGCACCGGCCGCGGCCCGCTGCCGTCGGCGGACAGCACCCGCGAGTACACGTGCAGCCGGCCGCCCTCCGCTCGCTTAGGCAGCTCTACAATGCACACACGAAATAAGACTGTCGCTCACATACGAGACCAGGTACCATGTCCTCTGGGAGTGCGAGCTGTATGCGGACGAGAGGAGCCTTATGCTCGATAACCTCGTCCGCTCTGAGGTGGGACCGGTCTACTTCGACGATCTCACTTCGTCGAGTGAGAACTGGGTTAGCGGCGTTTGCCCATTCGTGGCACGCCAGGCGGAAACAGTGACGCGGGTACGAAGGGTACCCTTATCTGCGACCTGGTCTGTGCGGCACCGAAGTGCCCCGTGCTGTGATGTCCAGCCCCAGAAGGGGGAGAGTGGAAATAGAGAGGGACAAGCAAATTTGTAGCGAGCGCTCAGAGTGCCGGCGATTCGGAACCTTAGTTGCGGAACGCTTAGTTGTCATCCTGAGCGATCGCATTGATTCGCTCCGTATGCCGAAAGGCGGGAAGGAGCATAGGAAGGTTGGTGGGAAGTGTCGCTCACATATACGTCGTAGATTCGAATAGATTGCCTACCCCACAGGAGGTGCCCTGTTGGGTAGGCAATCTGTTTTGCTTTGTACATCGCTTTCGTCAATCTTTCTTCACGCATCCTTTCTATGTGTCCAAACCAACGTTACATGCCTTTCTTCATCTTTACAATCACGCCCTCATTCACGCCTGTTGGTTTGCGAATCTCTTCATTGCGGAGTCGATCTAAGATGGAATTAAAGTTAATAGAAGTTATGGGGATATTGCTAGAGGGTACCTGAGGGTATGATATGAACGTCGCGGTGTCTGGCCTGGCTGGGGGCCGCGGCCTCCCTGAGCGAGGGCGGCAGGTGGCCCACGAGGGCGTACTGCAGCGCGGCGAGCAGTAACCAGTGGCAGTTGCGGGCAGCGCCCCCCTCCAGGCAGGAAGAGTCCCCGTACACTACCAGCCGGCCGGCCTGACCACACCACACAATTTTCACTATAAAATCAGTTGTTACCTATACTTTGAAATACATTTATGGGTGAGAATTACCGTTAAAATACGAAAAGTTTTATAAAAATCGATAAAAGCAATCCTTGAAGTGAATTGTATATCATGTGAAAACTTCTTGCTCTTACACGCAAATACTACTGAACAGAATTTAATTTAATTTGGCACAGGTATAGACTATTAGCTGGATTAGACGGTGGTGTAACGGTATGTCCAACCTTGGGCAGCTTGTCGATGGTGTCGTTGGTGTAGTCCCTGGTCTGGCCGTCCGTCTGCAGAAGCCCGAGGACGGGCACGTCCACGGTGGGGCCCCCCCCGGACGCGCCCCCTCCCCCACTAGGCTTCTCGCCAGACATTATCTACACAAACAACACGACAAATGACAAGCCAGCCACCATAGACATACATACATATCATCACGCCAAGTCCCTAACGGGTTAGGCACAGAGCATAGAGCGCCAGTTCTCTCTAGACTTACATACCTCTTTCGCTTCGTCCACATTCATCAGTCTCTTGATACATGCTCGTCGGTTTCGAATACTCTTGACAAACCCCTTTTTTTACGCCAATGTGAGATTTCGTCACGCTCACGCTAGCCGATAACTATAATTTGTATGGCAATGACATTATATGCTGAAAAATCATTTCGCAAATAATGTCATTCACGGTACATACATGTATACCGTGAACGCTAACAGAAAGGGATTTGTCTGCGTTAGGCATCTGACTATGTATAATATATATATATATATATATATCCGTATATAAGCCGTGGTTGCCGAGTGGTTCGAGCAGTTGCCTGCGACGCAAAGGTCGCAAGTTCGAATCCCGACTGTACCAATGAGTTTTTCTGAACTTAAGTACAGTGATAAGTCACACCACGAGCTTTACGGTGAAGGAAAACATCGAGAGGAAACCTGCATACGTCTGAGAAAAAATTCAAAAGGCGTATGTATAGTCGTGCTTGTGTAACGGCGATGGACTCGCCATCTGTCACGTTGGCACCTAATATACTTCTGGCGGAAAGTGGGTGTGTGGGTATTACCTATACACCTCTGTCTACCCTTTCGGGGACCCTTGTGGGAAGGCGTGAGGATATATTATATTATATATATATATGTACGTCATTAGTTACATCTTCATGTAAAGGTCTCCAATGTGGTAGGCAGTGAAGTAACAACACCCTCTTTTCGCCGGATATACTTCGGTGCCAACGTGCCTCGTTTCATTAGTGTGTAAGCTTATGTGAGCTTGACTGTACACAAATACATTGTGTCGTTAATGTGTAAGTGTTTATGAGCTCGACTGTACACTACAAAATTGTCCTTAAAGCGTATTTATGTTATGTAAGCTCGACTGTACAATATTACATTGTATCATTCATGCGTAAGCATATGTGAGCTCGACTGAACAATATAACATTGTACCATTCATGCGTAAGCATATGTGAGCTCGACTGTATAATAAAACATTGTATCATTAATGCGTAAGCATATGTGAGCTCGACTGTACAATATGACATTGTATCATTCATGCGTAAGCATATGTGAGCTCGACTGTACAATATAACATTGTATCATTAAGTACAGGCGTTTGTGAGCTCGCCTGTACACAATTACCTGGTGTCCTTGGTCAGTGAGGTGTGCGGTGATGAGGACTCCATGCTCGGGAAACGTGTGTATGTGGGTGCCACTGGCGTAGTACATTGGGTGCCCGCCCAGCTTGAACGAGCCTTCGAACACGCGGTCGCCTAGTGCCACCTAAAACACGATAAACCTTCAAATTTCACACAAATATATCCTTACTAATATTATTAGTCACACCACGAGCTTTACGGTGAAGGAAAACGCCGAGAGGAAACCTGCATACGTCTGAGAAGAAATTCTAAGGCTATAGTCGTGCTTGAGTAACGGCGATGGACTCGCCATCTGTCACGACGTCACTCATGCACGAATATACATACGAATTTGATTGCACTTGAACTTGCTCCACTGTAAAGTTCGTGGTGTGACTAATAATAGTATTACTATAGATAGTGCCATCCACGAAGACGCGCCCCACTAATTTCTAGTGAAAGTGGTTGGATGGGGGGAGTATGACCCTCGTCTATAAATTGTTGTTTGCGTGTGCACTCATAGGTAATCAGTGTGTACCGATAATACTTAACATTAGTGGTAGGTTGCACACTTACACTATACACTGTATAGTGGGGCGAGTCTTCGTGGATGGTGCAATCTATAGGGTGTGACTCATTAATTACCTGGTACATACTCAGCAGATCGTTCAATGCGGGCACGTTAGAGCCACCTGTCTCCGGTATCCACCTGTTAGGAAACATACATTTCGTATCTTTTTTTTTTTTTTTTTTTTCTATTTATTATAGGAGTTTTGTCGCACAGCGACTATGTCACTCCGTGAGGACACCTGGATATAAAATAAAATCACTTAAAATCTACGCATATACAATTTTAACAAACACTTTATATTGTCAGAACTAGGGTTCGCCAAGATGCTGTTACACAGACCCACATCCTGGGTACATCCAAACATAGTTCTTCTGACATCTTTGTTCTGGTCACATTCCATCAGGATGTGATATACATCTTCACAGACGTTACAAGTATTGCAATTTGGAGAGGGAACCTTTTTCATCAAAAAAGCGAATTTATTTCGTATATTATATTATATTATATTATTATACATTTCGTATCTTACTGATCGTAATCTTTACATTAGATGCGGCTAGATCTTTAAAAGTATCTGTTGTTCTACCCTTAGGAAGCGAAACAGTAACCGCGGGGTAACTGCTAGTATGGTGAGCCGTAAGAGCCGTAATGTCCGAATGGTTCGGGTAATTGCCTGCGACACAAACAAGTTCGAATCCCGACTGTACCAATGAGTTTTTCTTAACTTAAGTACAGTGATTAATCACACCACGCGCTTTACGGTGAAGGGAAACATGGAGAGAAAACCTGCATATGTTTGTCAAGAAATTCAAAGTCGAGTGTATAGTCGTGTTGCAGAAACGGTGATGGCGAGACTATCTGTCACGTTGGCACCTAAAAAAAATCTCCGGCGAAAAGAGACTGTGTGAGCACCACCTACACGCCTACCCCTTCGAGGACCCATGTGGGATCGCTTCAAGCTAGCCCTGTCCACATGTGGGCATGTCACTTACCATTGCCGCGTGTTCTCGTCGTAGAACTTGACGTGTCGCAGTAACGAGGCATTGTACCAATCGGCGAACACAACGAGCGAGAGGCCCGAGTCGACAGCTTTCTTCAGCGCCGCCATCTCCTCAGGGAAGTACTCGTCCTCGGGATCGACCAGTAACAACGCGCCGTACTGGGAGGTGTCCACGCAAGTAAGGGGGGTGCCTGCAAATACGCAATCGTCACATTTGCGGGCCGTTGTGTGCCAGTAAAAGAATCCGTTCTGTACCAATGACTTTTCTAAGTAAGCTGATTAATCGCAAGAGCTTGGCGGTGGAGGAAAACAGCGAGAGGAAATCTTCATAAGAGTTTTATATCCCACAGCATCTAGAAGAGAGCTTTTCATGTTCTGTATATCGCCAGCGAAAAGGGAGTTTTGTCCATTTGTTTCATGAACAATTTATTTCAAAAACTCGAAAAAGGCACGACCGATTTTGATGCTTTTTGTGTATACAAGTATACACATGGAGGCGCTTGTGGCGATCGTGCTCGATTTATCACCCAAATGAAGCCGGGTGGGATAGCTAGTATCAGTATATACATACATATCATCACGCCGAGTCCCTAACGGGGTAGGCAGAGTATAGAGCGCCAGTTCTCTCTATATAATTACTATATAGAGAGAATATATATATATATATACTATATAGATATATCTATATATATTATACCCCGCAATATAGATATATCCAAATTCACTTACTAATCCAGCTAAAAATCTACATTTGTGGCAAAGTTCCATCCAATTCCATTGAGTATCTTTTACCTAATAGAATAACAAACATGGTCACAAACTAAGGTAGGAATCAAGCACGCGGCCCACCTGATGGTAAGCGGTAACCCGTCTAAGTTATATTAGTAGGATTCATGCACTGACCCATAACTTCTAAATAGAAGCCGTGCTCCCTCAGCCGGCGGTACATGTCTCTGAAATTGGTGTGCACGTGGTCCGCGTGCCAGTCCAGGGGGTCGTGCTTGGCGCGGAGGTCGTCCCGGGGGAAGTACCCGCCCGGGTAGCGCAGGCTGTGGAACTGGTCCCAGAGCAGTCGCCGCGCCCTGACCGGGACCGGGATCACTCGCGCCCTGGGAACCGAACGATACTCAACCCGAAAATGCCAAAAGCACTCATTCTTAAAATTGAATTACTAGCATCGCCGTACAATTATATACTGCACTAGCTGTCCCGCCCAGCTTCGCCCGGGTGTAAAAGAAAAAAAGTTGAGTTTCATAAAATCCGTTCTTAGCTGACCTCTACACCGCGTAAGGAACACTCCTACCAAATTTCGAGTCAATCGGCCTTATAGTTCCTGAGATTCCGTGATGAGTGAGTTCCCAAATGGGATCTCCTATATATATAGATTGGTAATTGTACACAGAGTGATTATATTACAGCGCCGACAAGGATTAGTTTGGCTTTTGAGGACTCGTGGAGGCCCAGCCCAGCCCAGGTGAATAAAGATACAGACATACACTTACACACTTCCTCTCGATGTTTTCCTTCACCGTAATGCTCGTGGTGTGACTCACTGTACTTAGGTTCTGAAAAGTTGGTACAGACGGGATTCAAACCGCTCGGCCACCACGGCTATTGAATCATAATTTTAACTCACCGTATCGGAAGTGAGAGTGTTGCGTTTCTCATCACCCTCTCGCCGAAGTCACCATGGCTCTCAATAGTCATATTCACGTGGCCCTGAAAAGTAGAAAAAATATTGTTCATGATGCCCACCTGAGTGGCTACTTTTAATCACCAAACTTTTCACCACAGATAAGGCTAAAATTATTTTCAGTTAGCGTTCACGCTAACGGTAAACAATGATTTGTATGGCAAACGCTGCGGAAACATTTTTCGCACAATTCATTTAGTTTATAATTTTTATTTTATTTATCAACTTACAACTACTTTACAGGTGATAACCTAATGCAATAGGGTAGCAACATTCTAAGTGTAGTATAAGCATTCAGATTTTGTAACTTAATATGTTCACCAATATCTGCCAATGATAATATTGGACATTTAAAAACGTAATGTTGTTAAATGTCGATAAATCTTGATAAATAATAGTTTATACAAAGAGATTTTGCATAAACTATTATTAATTTTTACGTGTAAAGTTGAGTGTTACCTCTAGTACGCCATCAAAGTCGGCCCCCGCCTCGAGCACAGTGAAGCTGAGGGCCAGCCAGCCGGACCAGGGCCACAGGACCTGGCTGTAGCTGGCTGATACCGACAGCAGACCGCCGTGGGGCAGGTGAGGGTGCCACGTCACCTCTTTCTGTCACACATGTAAATATCACCAGTGGTAAACACCCGCGTAAAATGTTACGTCATGTTATGACAGTTTTTTTTTTTATTATAACCGTACATATCATCACGCCAAGTCCCTAACGAGGTAGGCAGAGAATATAGACCGCCAGTTCTCTCTAGACTTTAATTCCTCTTTCGCTTCGTCCACATTCATCAGTCTCTTCATACATGCTCGTCGGTTTCGAGTACTCCTAACGTTCCCATCCTTGAGCGTCCGATTTGATCCAGGTAGTTGGAACGTATTATGCAATTATATTATGTCACATACATATAGTCCTCTTGATCTACCGTGAAAACACATACCTCAGTGGCTATTCAGAATAGACCGATCCCGAGCCTAACAGCGTAGGGTTGAGTAGGCTCGCTAACATACACATAAATGCGAACACATAGATACGCGATCTTGTAATTAAGCTAGTATTTTATTATTTAGTATCATAAAGCTTTGTAAAAGTTAATTATTCTAACCATGTCATGTAAAATATTTATTTTCACCATGCTTTGCTAAAATTTTCTTAACCTATAATATAATACAGTGCTCTGAGGTGTCCAAGATGAAGCACTTTTGCACCAACTCCACTGATCTTGATGCGGCGATCCTACTCCAGGTCGGCCCTGCCGTCTTTTTAATGTCGTCCGACTGTTTGTTACACTAAATAAATAAATAAAAAAAAAGCGTAATGGCAGGGTGTTCGCTTACCACGATCCCCGACACCCCCAGGCCGTTGATGACGGTGACGTTGGCGATGGTGGGCTGGGCGCTGTAGTAGAGCGGTTGGGTGCAGTAGGGCCACATGTACTGACACTCGGTCAGGTCGATGTACGTGGGGCTCAGGGTCGCTTGGGGCTCGTACTTTCTGAGGAACTGGAATGGGAATAAGATCGTGAAGCTCATCACTAATTTAAAAGCAAAATACATAAAATAAAATAAATAAATAAATATCCTCACGCCTTCCCACACGGGTCCCCGAAGGGGTAGGCAGAGGTGTACAGGTAGTACCCACACACCCACTTTCCGCCAGAGGTATATTATGTGCCAACGTGACAGATGGCGAGTCCATCGCCATTACTCAAGCACTTCCATAGATACACATGCCTTTGAATTTCTTCTCAGACGTATGCAGGTTTCCTCTCGATGTTTTCCTTCACCGTAAAGCTCGTGGTGTGACTAATCACTGTACTTAAGTTCAGAAAAACTCATTGGTACAGTCGGGATTCGAACTTGCGATCTTTGTGTCGCAGGCAACTGCCACTCGGCCACCACGGCTTCGGCCATCGAATTCAGCAAAATACATGTCACCTATATCTATTACTATGTGTCCCAAGGCACAAGGTAGACAGAGAGAATAGACAGCAAGTCATATGTAGGTTACACTGTTTAGGTCAAATATGTCCAACACTTATGGATGGGAACGAAAAGAGTACTCTTTTGAGTACTTGTTTAAAGTGACTGATGAATGCAGATGAAGAAAAAGAGGTCCAAAAAAGATATTCAATCTTTATATTATAACTGCACCCACTGTGTGGGTGGGTGGGTATTACCTATACACCTCTGCCTACCCCTTCGGGGACCCTTGTGGGAAGGCGTGAGTATATATATATATATATTATAACGGCAATTTTTTTCCCATATCCTCGCCGTTGTCTTCGTTAGCTTCATACAGACATCGCTGATTTCAATACAATGTTTAGGCAAGTGGGTCATTAAAAATGGTGTGTATTCTAAAATATTACCTGATATGCACTAATAAGGTCCAATTTCCCGTGGCCCTGCTCGAACATGTTGGGGCCCTGTAGTCTGAGTGCGGTGATGCAGAGAGCCTGTTTCACTGCGGCCGGAGTTAGGTTGTGTCGCGGGACTCCACTTGCCAGGAGAGCAATGGCGCCGGCCACCACTGGCGAAGCAACGGAGGTACCTTCGCACATAATACACACATAAATATTTCTTCTGTGCGTGTGTATGTCACTGTACTCCTCCTAAACGGCTGTACCGATTTTAATGAATTTTTCTTATCATTCGAGTCTTCAGGTGGATTCGAGAATGGTTTAGATTCACAATGGGACCCGATAGTTGGCGGTAACTATGTATACTCTAATACTATTAGTACTCAAGGATGGGAATGTCAAGAGCATTCGAAATCAGAGAGCATGTATGAAGGTCTCTAGAGAGAACATCCTTACTAATCTATATATATAAAAATGAATTGCTGTTCGTTAGTCTCACTAAAACTCGAGAACGGCTGAACGGATTTATCTTATCTTAGTCTTGATATGTTCGTGGAGGTCTAGGGAAGGTTTAAAAGGCGAGAAAAAATCGAATAATTTCGAATAAATTTGATAAATCTTAAGTTTTGTCACAAATTAAGTTTTTGAACACACCATAATATTTGACATTAGATTTGACAACCAACTAATATGTCAATCATTCTGTCGCACTTCAGAACACGGAGATTTGTGGCAAAAAAATAAATACATGATGTGTCGAAAATAATAATAAAACTTCATGCTTCATTAAAAAATGCTTTTTTATTCAATACGTTTTGTTTGTTTTGAAATTATTTTATACAAAAGTTTAGGTCTTTTATTTATCGATTGAGGCAGTACGAAGTCTGCCGGGTCAGCTAGTCTTAATATATATAAATTACGTGTCACGTTGTTTGTCCGCGATAGGCTCCTAAACTACTCAACCGATTTAAATCAAAGTTGCACACCGTGCGCAATTTAATCCAACTTAATAGATAGGATAGCTCACATCACAATTGGACCCGATAGGTGAAATTTTACTTTTTCACCCGGGCGAAGCTGGGCGTGACATCTAGTAGTATAAGAGTATACACACATATGTATCATATACATAATCCCGCCGAGCAAACGTTCAAAGGCGGCGGTAACCGCTTACCATCAAGCGGGCCGCACGTTTGTTTGCTACTTAGTGATATATAAAAAACTCGAGCTTAACGGGAGTTAGGTATAGTGAACCCGCGTACTCACCGCTCAATGACCGGCACCCGCCAGTGACACTGGACCCTCGGACCCCGCTGCCATACGTCACAATGTCTGGCTTCATCCGCCCGTAGCCCTGGGGACCGATAATGAATCAGTAAAGACATACAACACGATTGAGTGACTATCTTCACAAATACACATTTCAAGAAAAATCGAAACCGCTCGCAAAGTTAATGTTTTGTAAGGAATATCAGAAAAATGTGTACATTTAGTAATATTTTTTTTCAATAAAAAGTATGTTATGTAACTTCTAATACCTCCAAGAATATGTGTACAAAGCTTCATGATGATTGGTTCAGTAGTTTTGACGTGAAAGCGTAACAAACAAACTTACATTCACATTTATAATATTAGTAAGGATTATTCATTATTCAACGACATTTGACATATATTCCCAAATATACACATGAAGGGAATAATGAAAGTGGACGAAGCGAAACAAGTATGTAAGGATCGTAGCAAGAGGAAAAAAGTGGTATCTGCCTACGCCTACGGGAAAGAGGCGTGATTATATATATCTCAACATATATAAATTACGTGTCACGTTGTTTGTCCGCGATGGGCTTATAAACAACTAAAACAAATTCAATGCACACTGTGTGCAGTTTGATCCAACAAAAAGGATAAGATAGCTTACATCACAATTGGGCCCGATAGGTGGCGCTGCGATCGTGTTTCAGGAAGTTTAACTTTTTAAAAAGGGTTAGTTAGTGTATAACAAAGGCAGCCTTACATTAGGCAGTTCCCACGTGGTCATGCCTCTAGACGAGAACTTGGCTATCCGGTCATCGAAGCCAATGCCGCCCACTCCGATGACGTCCATTTGATCCGCCGGGTTGTTGAGAGTCCCGTACAAGGGGCCGTCGTTGCCGATCGCAGACACTATTATTACCTGCAAAAAAAAAAAAAAAAAAATAAATGCATTGTGGATTTGGAGTTCGATCAATGGGGATGAAATTAAAGACCTCCGTAAGAGAACTCACGCCCTGCTCTCTCTCTCTCTCTCTCTCTCTGTCCACGTATGTAGTAAGTGATATATAGATGTATGTACGTATTCAATTGTTTTTAATCGAAATAAAATCAATGAAATACTGTTATAAAAAGGTGTTACATTAAAATTATCTTTACAACGGTATCAGCGAAATTTAAACGTTCCTTAAAAACTGAGAACTCTCCATTTGATGGATTTTTCATTTTGTGAGACCCCAATCAATGACCCTAAGTCATTCTGTTACGTATGTACGGAGCGGAATAAAAGATGTTATTCAGAACTCTGGTTTATTGATAATGGCGCGCATTTGCACCAAAGCCCGCCAAAACAAATCGCTGACAGCTGTCATGGTAAGTGATCGCGCCAAGCCGAAACTCATTGACAGCTGTCAGGCAAGACATCACATTCCTTATAACAAAAGCTATCTGCCCGTGAAATTTTCACTCAATCGATCGAGCCGTTTCAGAGATAAGCCCTAACCGTAAAGCTCGTGGTGTGACTAATCACTGTACTAAAGTTCAGAAAAACTCATTGTTACAGTCGGGCTTCGAACTTGCGATATTTGTGTTGCATGCAACTACTCGGCCACCACGCTTCATGTGAGTGTATAAGTACAAATACCTTATTGGCACTCAGCTCCCACACCTTGTCCACAAACGGGTGGTCCATGAAATCGGGCCCTCCGATACTCAAATTGAGCACATCAATCTTACGCATGATTGCATAATTGAACGCGTCCAAGAACCATGAGGTGTAGGAAACCTGGAACAATACATAAATATACAACATTTATTTATTTATTTATATATATTGAGCCGTGGTGGCCGAGTGGTTCGAGCAGTTGCCTGCGACGCAAAGGTAGCAAGTTCGAATCCCGACTGTACCAATGAGTTTTTCTGAACTTAAGTACAGTGATTAGTCACACCACGAGCTTTACGGTGAAGGAAAACATCGAGAGGAAACCTGCATACGTCTGAGAAGTAATTCAAAGGCGTATGTATAGTCGTGCTTGGAGTAACGGCGATGGACTCGCCATCTGTCACGTTGGCACCTAATATACCTCTGGCGGAAAGTGGGTGTGTGGGTATTACCTATACACCTCTGTCTACCCCTTCGGGGACCCTCGTGGGAAGGCCTGAGGATATATTATATTATTATTTATTTATTTATTTATTTATTTATTTATTTATTTATTATAAAACACTATACATATGTTATATTGTATTGGCATATATATATATACTATATATATGCCAATACAACATATGTTGTATTGGCATGAAATGAAATAATTTATTTAAATAATAGTGGTTGAATTTGTCGCGCTATCGGCCTCATAATACTGGCACGCCTATGTTTCCGTAGGTTGGTACTTCGTAACTAACTACAACTACAATGCAATATTTTAACAATGAAATATATATTGTGTATGAATATTTGATAAATATTGAATAAAGGCTGATTAATGTGGACGAAGCGAGAGGTATGTAAGTCTAGAGAGAACTGGCGCTCTATACACTCTGCCTACCCCGTTAGGGACTTGGCGTGATGATATGTATGTATATAAATATTCTTAAATATGTTCGCGGCGGTAAGTGGGTGTGTGGGTACTACCTATGACCTCTGTCTAAGCCTGTGTGCCTAAGTGGGAAGGCGTGGGGATATATATCATATAAACATATATTATAATTTAAAAATCACAGTTTCTTTCATTTATCACTAAATATTTGGCACCCAATATAGAATATTGATCTACTTATCAACTGCAACTGTCCTATTTTCGAAGGCAACCTGTATATGTTTATTCACAGCTCCAAACGTACCTGGTTATCAGTAAAAACTCGGAATATGTGTAGATCCGCGTCGGGTGCGAACCCCAGACAGTCGGAGCGCGAGGCGATGACGCCAGCCACGAAGGTGCCGTGGCCGAGGGCGTCGTGGAGTGTGTTCTCGCCGGTCCAGTCGGTGCGCTCCCTCACCCGCCCAAAGTGCGGGTGGTCGCGAGCCAGCCCAGTGTCAAACACTGCTACTTTTATACCCTCACCTGAACGAACACAATCATATTGAATTCATGCTTAAATTCATGTTTAATGCCATTTTGTTATGGGTCAAGTGCCTGAAATAAAAATATTTTATTTATTTTATTAAATCTACGCCATATTAGTGCTAATCTATACAAATAAATAAAATTGGAGTGTCTGTTTGTAATATTAAAATAAACGCTTTTTACTAAATGCATCACCAGACATTTTTTTTTGTCTCTCTGTCTGTCTGTTTGTTCAGGCTAATCTCTAAAATGGCTGGGACGATTTTGAAGGCTTTCGCTGCCAGATGCTGTCTGATGGAATATCCTAAGTTACTCCTTATTACATCAGCTATCTGCCAGCGAAAGTCCCGTCAAATTCGGTCCAGCCGTTTCAGAGATTAGTCGGACAAACAGACAGACAGACAAAAAATTGATCGTGTATACATCCATATGCAGAATGCATGAGGATTGTTCTATTGCGTTGGCAGCAGAGGGATTGGTCTTATGCTGTCATTATGCTGCCAACACATTATAATTCTCCGAACACAGACTGGCAACTTGCAAGTGATACTTCGGTGTTGTAAGCATAAATAGGCTGCGGCAACCGTATTCCATCGGGTGGGCCGTATGCTATTTTGCAACTCTGGTTGTATAAAAAAAAATCTCACCAGTAACACCTATTGACCATAGAAGATCAGCCTTGAGCACGGACGTTATCTGACGGGGTACAGTCCTCAACAACTTCCTTGATGTGAAACCATCGTTCTGCAAATAAAAAATAATACTTTGAACCTTTTTAGTCCTTGTGTAAAATTATTATCAAATTAATACTGTTTTTTATTTTTAAATTATCTCCATTCATTTAAATATTTGAATAACTGACCCATTCCTTAAGGCACTCTAAACCTGTATACTCACAGTGATAGACTTTTTTCTGGAACAAACTTTTTTATCCAACTAATATACTAGCTTTATGGCGATTTCATGAAATTCCGTTCAGCAGTATTGGCGTGAAAGAAGATTGAGCATTCTAACAAACTTTCGCATTTAAAACATTAGTATGATCATTCATCATTTATGATCACTCATCATATATGATCACTCATAATTTATGATCACTCATAATTTATGATCACTCATAATTTATGATCACTCATAATTTATGATCACTCATAATTTATGATCACTCATCTTTTATGATCACTCATCTTTTAAGAGAGATAGGGCATAGCGTTCGAATTTGGAGCTGCCCGACTGGGGCAGGACCTCCACCTTATAGAAGTCCACCGTGGCCAAATATGTAACACAATTTGTTGTGTTGTGAGTAAAAAAATTTAACCGAAGAATGCCCTAGTGTCACCTCAGTAGGTTTCCGCAGTGAGTTGAGATCACGTGCCCGATGGTTCCGCCAGCCCGTGTAGATACATCCATTGGGGCCGCATTCATCCTGCAAACGGAAAAACCAACCAAATCGGTCAAGAGGGGGCCAATAGCACTCGATACCGGCGAGCTAAGCCCACTAAGCCGAGGGGTCATGCGGCTATCTTCAGGATTAAGGTTCATAAGTATATTTTAATATTGTGCTAGCCAAACGCAGAGAAGGGCGGAGCAGTATACAATATATACATACATATATCTTCACCCTACACTCCACTGAATATGAACGAAGCGAACAGTCATGCAAGTCTAGAGAGAACTGGCGCTCTATTCTCTCTGCCTACCCCGTTAGGGACTCGGCGTTGTGTATATATCCTCAAGACTACCCATAAGGGTCCCCAAAGGGGTAGGCAGAGGTGTGTCTGCAGTACCCAAACTGAGATCACAGAGGTGACAGATGACCGTAGTCCATCGCCGTTTGTCATATCCATACGACTTTGTATTTCTTCTGAAGACTATGCAGGTTTCATCTCAATGTTTTCCTTCACCGTAAAGCTCGTGGTGTGATTAATCACTGTACTGAAGTTCAGAAAATCTCATTTGTGGTACATTCGGTTTTTTTTTTAATACAAATAGAGTGGCAAACAAGCATACGGCCCACCTGATGGAAACGGTTACCGTAGCCTATTTACGCATACAATACCGAAGTATCACTTGCGCGTTGCCACTCTGTTTTCGGAAAGTTATACTGTGTTGGCAGCATAATGGGACTAATCCAAAAATTCGGGATTGGGGCATGCAATCTTTGTGCTGCAGAGGGCTGCTCGAACCACTCGGCCACCACGACTAAATGCTATGATAGGTTATGGATGTACCTCTTTGACATATTTGATGGTGCGCACGACCTGTCTCTGGGCAGCCACTCGGCGGATAGCGGGGTGGTCGCGGAGAGCGTCGAGACCTTTTCGACTGTCCTCTTCGAAGGCTATCACGTCAAAGTCACTGGGATACTCATGTGCAGGGTTGTTCCGCTGGAGTAATGTCCAGTTTGATACCTATTAACAATCAAATAGCCTACATGAAGTTTAGAGACCAGTGTCCCTATTGTGACCCGACTATGACAAAGTTAAAGGAGGGTTGGGTTATAACAGGTATGTGTATATGTTTGTTTGTTGATCTGTTCCCTCATAATGTATAAACTACTTATCGTAATTTGACAAAATGATGTGTTATTGGAAGATGCGATGCGATCACTACATAAAGAATTAAGATTTTACGGGGTAAAATGTTTAACGAAAATCTGTTAGACTCAGTGGGCATAAGTACTCCCGATATAGCGTACAACTGCTGGTGCCGAGTGCAAGAACTAACCTACTAAAGGAAGCGCCACTTACGCGCGCTTTTCCCTCTCAACCTAGTACATAATGAGTCAGATTTGTTCGCATGTTCTCTGAATGAATTTAGCAGAGTAGCACTGGCTATCATTTGCTACAATAAACAGTAGGTAATTTTTTAATTAGTATACATAATTATATATATATATCCTCACGCCTTCCCACAAGGGTCCCCGAAGGGGTAGGCAGAGGTGTATAGGTAATACCCACACACCCACTTTCCGCCAGAGGTATATTAGGTGCCAACGTGACGGATGGCGAGTCCATCGCCGTTACTCCAGCACGACTATACATACGCCTTTGAATTTCTTCTCAGACGTATGCAGGTTTCCTCTCGATGTTTTCCTTCACCGTAAAGCTCGTGGTGTGACTAATCACTGTACTTAAGTATATAGGATAAAACATTGGTTTGTTTGCTGCACTATCGCATTAGGGTATCCTGTTATGGTACATGTAAGTTGATATGTAATAAATAAATAAAAATAAAATATGTATGTACATTCAAACCTTCCTTAAAGATTAAATTTTACCTTCCATATAGATACCAGTTTTAATAATCAAATTTGTATGATTTAATTCGACATATACAATTATTTTATGCTGCTGATACTGCCTTGGAAGGATAGGAAGAAAATGGTGTGACAAACTAGATATGCACCCGAATAATAATTTAATTCTCTTCTTTAGTCAAGAATGTTCACACTTTATTTGGACTGATATGTACTTGATATACTAGAATAATGTATTATACAATTTATATTGATCACAATCTGTTTAGTAGTGTGCCTAGAGAGAGAGAACAGGTGCTCTATTCTCTCTGTGTTAGGGACTCGGTGTGATCATATGTATGTACATTCTGTTTATGTATATATAAAGTATATAAAGACAAACAAAAAAAGGAAAACCAATTTCTTAATGGGAAGTAGTGCTTGATCATCTAGGCTTAAGCATGTAGGGTGGTAAAAGAGGAGAAAGGTCTTCGCTCAGCACAGGACATGGATGATTTCTATTGATTCATACTAATACAAAAATGATTGCAACAATATAATATAGACATTATCTGAACAACTGCTTACCTACATACATATATACACATGTATTTGTGTATATATCTATTTATATAAGTAGATATGCTGTTGTCAGGTTACCATCATACAAGCTTTGCTTAATTTGATGCTATGACCAATTGTGTGGAATTGTCCCAAGATACATCTTTATTATTATTATACAAGTTCATTTATTGTATTAAAACCTTACATATAGTTAAGACCATATGCAAGGTGCTGCAAATGCATCAATTGAATTAATACAAACAATACAATTGCAGTAATTATCAAAACATCGCATTTAGTTTTAAGGATAGACAACAAACATTTAAGTAATAACACTGAGCTATAGCAATTTTCCCTCGATGAAACCATGTGCAAAAGTGTCTAGAAAAGATTGAAGATAAAAGAGGTCTATCAAAGATATTGTGATAATATTTTAATTTAAGTCTTTAGAGATTTAGTAAGTAAAGTGTACATACATTCGCTTTAGCACAGAATTATAGTCAACAGTAATATAAAAACAATAATAATTTGTACTTAAATACTCACTCCTGCATTTTTCAGGGCTGCACTGACATAATTCTCCCTTGTCGATCGAGCCAGATAACCAATATATGTTATAATGTGTTCACTACTCACAATATCACTGCGAAACTCATATTTAACTTTTTCTGTGCTAGTAGCATTACACAGTGTGTCTGTGTTCACAAAATCTGCATTGGCCAGTACTGACAAACTCCTTACCCCGACCAACATGAACAAAATAAGTTTGATGGCCCCCATCTTACTATTTAAGTACTCATTTATACATATCGGAGTTCGCCAGAAAGATGGTGCGTTCTAGAGCAAAATACAAAGACAACTGCACTGTTCCAAGGCATTTTTATTTTCATGATGTGTCTATTAATCAGCTTCTCTGCGACCTACTTGCTGTATGATTGGATGCCGTATACTCACACCGACAAACTATCAGCTTCTGATCGATGCATCTACCATTTTGGAGTTATTTATCCAATCAAAAACATCAATCCTGATAACACCTATTGGCTTCTTGAAATAAATAATGTATAAAATACACTTCGGCACGCTAAGCAATTTACATATTTTCAGCAAGCAAGGTGAAGATATTGATTTTGATTAAATATGTATTGTAAATCAATAAAATTTTCGGTAAACAGCGCTATGTGATTTTAATAGACTGACTGACGAATGAATCAATTGAATTGATTGAAACGAATTTGACATTTATAATCGACAGTGACAGTTCACAGAGAAATAATATGCCAGAATGGGTAACTGCTAAACTCGTTTATTATTCTCATGAAAATATCTGCTCCAAAAAATAAGGGTTTAAATTTCCCGTCGATGGCAAGGAATTCAAAAGAAGTCTAAAAAGAAGCACCAACATGACACTTTATTAACTTCAGTACGGTGTTGATCACAGAACGGGCTATACGATGACGATGGAATTAACGTGCCGTTTTTGATCTGAAAGCTTTATATAAAATAATATGAACGCAAAGAATGGTGTTGGTTATAATTTGCGAATCATCAACAAAATTAACTTTCTAATAAAAAAAACGTTTTTCAAAATGTCATATATTATTTGACAAAGGTTATAAAGGTTATATTATGTTTGCAATGTTTATTTTTGAATGTTTATTTAAATAATTTCATCGTTTTCGATAATTGAGCAATTCTCCAATGTAAATTATAGTACACAATTATATTAAATACACAAAGCAAAAAGGTACAGGAATTCTCCATGGCGTACAATTTGGCAAGTAGATTTCCTCCTGAAGCTCCTTATAATAAACTCTTGGATCCTGGTTCATATCAAAGTGAAGCAAAGGCTGAAAACAGGCCTAAATATGTTCCATTTTTATCAAGAACAAAACGCATTACCATGCCATGTAATAAACTATGGACTCATCAAATATACAATACCAGTTATCCACCCCGGATAACAAATATTACATCCATGAAATCGAAACGCCCTCGTTTTCCGTATGAAGCCTTTAGTAAAGAGGATCTAGAAGAACTTCTCTGTAGATGTGGCCTACCTTGTATATGTCCATATGAAGATGAGAAACAAGAAGAAATCGTATGTCAAGGGAAAGTACCTAGACGATTATATAAGGGGGCAACTCCTAGAAGTTCTCTTGGCGACGAAGGCTTATCTGCCCCATCTAAAAGAGATCACGGCTTTGCAGTGTTCCCTGATGGGACTAAAAAGCGATTAAGAGAAATTGTAGTTGATGAAAGCCCACCTTTTTACGACGCCACAGTAAATGAGTTCACAAAATTTTACCATGGATGGAAATGGAGTAAATGGACGTCAAAAAGAACCCCAATGTCTTTAGAAGTACGACCTGGACCGGCTGATTACACACTTGAAAGTCAACCCACTGAATGGAAAGAATGTATAGAAAAAATTAAATCTGAACATCGTAAAACATCAAAACAATTACGTTTCATTGAAATGATCCAACAAAAGAACATTTTAGAAGGTCGCCCTGGCCCAGCAAGCTATACTCCAAATGAGCCTAAAGGGACAAATTTACAATTTCTTGGACCAAAATCTGAACGGTTCCCTAGACTTAAATTTGATGCAAAACCTGGTCCGGCCGACCATTGGATAAAACGGACCTTTGATCTAGCTGACATTCCAGAAGTGCCTTGTCATGCAAGACTACCTGAACCATCTTTTTTCGGAGTCAAAGCCAGGAGGTTTAAACCACAACGTGAAGAAGGTCCGAGTGCAGCTAGTTACTGTCCAAATTATAGGCCATGCAATTTTGTTCATTGTCCCACAGCACCGTTTAATTCATCCGCCAAAAGGTTCACAAACTCAATCATGGAGGACGATGATGACGAATTCGAAGAAAATTTGGCAGAACCTAAAACAAATGATGACTCTAATGAAACATGTCAAAAACCCACATGGGTGTTCAAATCCAAAACAATTAGAATGAAGCCACTCATAAAGCAAAACTGTGAACCTAGCCCAGCAGACCTACCGCAATCGCATAATAAGGTAGATCGAGAAGCACAGCTCCAGTACAACGCTCCTTTTTACTCATCAGAAGGTCGTTTTCAACCGTGGTATAACGATATGCCTGTTTACGGGAAAGAAAGAACTCCTGGTCCAGCAGTTTACTGCTTAGAAAAACCAAAATGTTTTCCAGCTGTGCCGTGGGGTCCAATAAGTCGATCACCACGATTCTCAGAGCGCAGCTGCCTCTCACCCGCTCCAAATGAATATAAAGTGAGCGGTGGTGTAGAAACTATACTAGACACCCATAATAGAAAGTTACGAGATAACATTGACAATCAACATACATTCAAATGGAAGCCACCGCCCGAACCGAGATTGCTAAGCTTTGAAGAACAACTAAGCGAGCTTATATATAAATCAATAGCTTTATTGGAAGGTGAGCCCGAATCAGGACACAGGGCAGAATCAGGACAATCGACAACTAAAATTGATACACAGTCTAAAATACATGATGATGAACAGAAGCTATTGCGGTGCTTCCTCCACAACCATCAAGTGCCATTTGTCTGAAACTTGCGGCTTTAAATCACATACTGTGTCATGTAATGTACCTTCAATTTTAAACTGTCATTGTAGACTTGTACCCAATAACACAAGTTTTTATGAACCTAAAACAAATCTGCAGTCGGACAATTTTATCAGAGAAATTAGTAAAGCACAATGGTTTCCCTATGTATTAGTTTTATTCACAATCACTACTTTAAAGTTAATTAACAAGAGAACAAGTTACTCCACAAGTATTTTACTTACATTTTGTACATCAATGGGATTATTAACATTCCTAAAAAGTAACTATTTCTAATCGTATGTGCTTGAAAGATTAGTATCCACGTTCAGAATAAATCGGGACAATAAAGAGTAAGATCAATTTTATTGTATTATTTTGCTGTCACCAAAGATTACAATGTATACTGCTGTCACTCACGTTTATTTTATTTACCAGATTATTCTTATAACCTCTGTTCTTTGAGTTTGATTTACATATTTACGCAACTTTAAACTCTATACTTGTTGTTAATATAACTTGAGAGACCCTGTTTATTTCATGAAAATGTCGAAATTGGGTGCTTTGCATATTATAAAACAAACCGGCGCTAAGCATACAGCTACAGTAATATTTTTCCATGGCTCAGGTAATAATATTTTACAAAAAAGTGTGTTTATTGATGCCGCTAGCGTTAGGACGAGGCGTCGTCCCTCGCTTCATGTTATAACACTTAGGAGATAGCAAAGATATATCCTTTTACGTTACCTTTAGAATGTGAAACAAATTTAAGTTCGATGAAAAGGGATGTGAACTTAAAGAGTGAACTGGCGAGCATGAATTAACGTCTGATAAATGTGGATGAAGAGAAGTGTGTAAGCTTAGAAATAATTAGTGCTATTCTCTGCCTACCTTGTGTTTGGTGATATGTAAATATGTAATTAAAAAAAAAACAAGAATTGTAGCAATTATGTAACAAATAACTACACTTGTATGCTTTGTATCACTTTATCTTGTACAGGATCATCTGGCAGTGATATGATGGAATGGGTTAGAATAATGGTAAAGAATTTCACATTTCCCCACATCAAAGTGATGTTCCCAACTGCCCCCCTCCAACCATACACACCTGCAGGTGGTCACATGAGCAATGTATGGTTTGACCGAGCTGACATTACCCCTGATGTACCAGAGAAGCTAGAATCCCTATCTAGCATAGAAACAGAGGTTAAGAATCTTATTAAAAAGGAGAATGATGCTGGCATACCTAGTAACAGAATTATTATAGGTAAGACAAAATACATATTTATCTTATAACTAATAAACAGAAATGTTTTGAGTTTGTGCTGAAAAAGATTAAGGCATTAGGAATAAATATTCACTATCAGTATTTTTTAATAAGCATACTGCATGTATTTTAAAATGTGCCTTGTGGTTTTACATGTGTAAAATTTTATTTTAGAAAAAAAAAAATCTATCATATAGCATACCCTATTCTATCCAATAATATATTCAAAATAATATATGTTATCGTAATTTTAAAATGTGTATTGAGAAGCCCCATCCTATGAATGCTTTATAAAACTTTTTTTTATTCATTACTAACAGGTGGTTTCTCAATGGGAGGAGCCCTGGCATTCCACTCAGCGTATAGATGGGAACGTAATATTGCTGGTGCATTTGCCTTCAGCTCATTCCTTAATAATCAATCTGCCGTATATCAAGAATTAAAAACGAATGCAGGATCTAAATGTGAGTATGTATAAAAAATATTAAATTAAAATAACACTGAAAAAGTGAATGTCATGCATTAAATTACTGTATCCAAGAATCAACTTGTCAGGAGAGGAAATGGCTTAACAAACCCCTTCTTTTATTTGTACGGGTATAAAAGCATATAATTTACCAGTAAGAGAGCAGTGCCATGCTTGACAATAATTTTCTGCCAAAGTTTAGTAAGCTTTTTGAATGAGTTCATCCATGAGAGAATGTTTCATGATAGCCTTAAGCTCAAAAAATAATATTAAGATACATACATACATATCATAACGAGTCTCTAACGGGGTAGGCAGAGAGTATAGAATCCCAGTTCTCTCTAGACTTACATACCTTTCTCAAAAAATAATATTAAGATACATACATACATATCATAACGAGTCTCTAACGGGGTAGGCAGAGAGTATAGAATCCCAGTTCTCTCTAGACTTACATACCTGTTTCGCTTCGTCCACATTCATATCTTCCATGATTGCCCTTGTAAAATTAGCTGTTGCATCTTAAAATTTTTAAATAGTACATAAGTTTCTTGGTTGTTAAATTTTATTTTTCTTTGAGTATAATTATATAATAAGTATCTGTAAATGTAAATATTTTTAATGTAAGTGTTTTGGCTCAGGCCTGTTAACTTATGTTTTTATTGAAATAAATAAATAAATCAGTCCTTCATACATGCTCGTCGGTTTCGAGTACTCTTGATGTTCCCGTCCTTGAGCGTCCAATCCAGAATATTAAGACAATTGCAAATATTCCAGTGCCTCCTTTGTTGCAACTCCATGGTGACAGTGACGAGATGGTGTCCCTTAAATGGGGGGAGAGCACCTTCAACCAGCTCAAAGAGCTTGGAATACAGGGGCAGTTCTACAAGTTGGACTACTTAGGCCACTCGATTAACAAGCGAGGGATGAACATAATCAAGGACTGGATTGAGAAGTTGTTACCAGAAATCTGATTACTTAAAAGCTCAGAAGGTATTAGGGGTGTCAAAAATAGGGGTTTGTTTGCTAAATGTTTATCAAATGAGTGTTATTTGTTCTCATTAAAATAAGTATACTATTGTTATAAAATGTTGTTTTAATAAATCAATAACTTCTAGATATAACTTTCTGTGTCTATGTCCCTGATGTAACTCTACACGACACTTATAACATAGATAGTAGATTTATTATACCATAAAAAAAAACATATAAAGTACCTATCAAGTCTACAGGCATTAACAAACACACTAGATTCTATGATCTATTATACCATTGCCTTGCCCGAATGTGTAAATGAAACACACTATATAAGTTTAAAAAATTCTCAACACTGGTAAAATATTATAGTGCTTAAATGATAAATATTATTTTTGCCAAAAAAACACACATTTTGAACATTATTATTACATAAAAAAAGGTAATAAAAAACACTGTCAAAGCTGTCAACACAATAGATATGACAGGAGAATGTGTAAAATAAAATAATCCCTCAATTATCAATAAAGCCCATTACAAATAAAATTGGACACAAGTGCAAAAGTTCTTTAATTCAGAAATAATAATTATTATTTAATCGATATGGGACCCAAGAAAGGAAAGGATGCTCTTGATGAAAACTATTGGCGAAGATCAATAGAGGAAGCAGTGTTGGACGAGGAGACGTGGAAAGTAAAGGTCATCATGATAGAAGCCGCTGGAAGTGACCAAGACAGGATATATCTAAACAAATTTGAGAACTTCGCGGCAGGTGAGAAGAGATTTGTCATTAAAAATATTTGCAAAACGGAGACTATATTTATGGTGAATCAACTCGGTGGCGAGAAGAAGGTCAAAGACGATAGCCTCCGAGTCTTCGAAGAGGGAAATTTATTTATAAAAGATAAGAAAGAAATACCTGCGGATATATTAGCTTTGATTATTAAACATCTTATTTTGAGAATGAAAGAAGAATACCTTTTCATAAAGAGGCAAAGATTGGAGCTAAAGGAAGGAATGCGACGAGAATCGGCTACCATGCTCGATAGAGCAGAAGTGAGAGGAACTGTTAATGTGAAACCGGAGCCTGCCGAGCCAACCCCACCGCCTGCTAAAGGCAAAAAGAAGAATGAAGTAGATCCGTCCCTACAGCTTCCGGAACCGACCGAAGGAAAAAAGTACAACACACTACTTAGAGAACGCGGTGAAGAGTGGCGCGACAAAGTGTACGTCGACGATTTTCCGACAGACGGGCCCAATCTGTACATAGCTGTTACGGGGTTTGTAGAGCCCAACTTGCCAGCTTGTCTTATTAGGATAGGAATACCGTTGACTGCCATAGTTCAAGTCCGCATCGATCCATCGACTACTAAGGTTCCATCAACTTTATTTCGACCTACTAAGAGAGGACAGAGCCAAACGGAACTACAACTGGAGAAGGCCCTAAAATTTTGGGAAGACATCCAGCTATTGCGCATCCATGTGGATTCTGCTGACACGTTTAAGCATACAGCGTTTGTAGTATTTTCCCCTCCTTACTGGGACACGGACAAACTGTCGGGAAGTCCCGATAAAATATACGATGAAATATGTTTTCTTATGTACGACCTGCAAGACCTGACCCGACAACATGTGCACTACTTAGACAACATAGATATTATAACGATACCGTTAGATGAAGAAGAGGTCCGGCTCGGAAAGTTGTATGGGCAGCAAATAAATGATCTGCCGCTTGAGAGTATTACTATATTTTCAGTTCTAGATAGCGTCCTGCGGAGCGTTACTGAAGGGCTTGAAGAAACCAGCAAGACTTCCCTGTTGACTGCTGTCACAATTAATCAATCCCATAACAGTGAAAACGAAAGAATAGATAAAGCGGAAAATCTCGCGAGGAAAGTATTCAGCACTCTTTGCATTACTGATAGTAATAAAAAAGCATATCGTCTGACGTACGGTGAGGAGTATGAAAATCACAAAAATCCTATCATAATTAACTATGGAGATTCAGTTAAATACCCTAGTTTCCATCTAGGGAACATCAACTTGGATAACATTGTTTGGTCGACGTTACTCGGTATGCCGATTCACAAACTGTGGCAAGGCCAAGATAGGCCTCGGGGTGAGTTGGAAGCTAAGATTAATTTCCACGTGAATGTTATATTGTCATGTTTTGACAGGGAGGACGTTGAAACTTCAGAGCTTAATAGATTAATGCACATTTTAGCGTGTCGCAAGCTCTACAACAACAGAAGTTCCCTTAAGAAGCGCCATCTCCCACCCACAAGTATCACTGAGTTTAAAAAGGTGTATCTGAAGCGGAGTATTCTAGCCGAGCCTCTTCCCAAGTGTCCTTCGTTGATGCGAAGCTGTAGCAACACTACACCTTCGTTTCCGTCCATGACAAAGAGTGATAACGTTTCCGACATTTTCTACGGTGATGATCCCGAAGCGCAGCGTATTAGGTTCCTCTTCGACTGCCCCGATATTAGTGAGTTAGTCTCTGCCGCAGAGCTCGCTACTGAGAAACCTATCAACCACATGATAGACGACTTTGAATTCTTTGAGGATTTCACCGGTACATGCGCGTTTCAAGTTCTGCTTGAAGCGTTCAATAAGTTTAATTGTGTCGATTACAAATATTGTGAAGTTACAGACTCATTCATATTAATGTTCTTCAATAGTTATGATAAAGACGGTATAGCAAGAGAAGAATGGCGGTGTCATTTGCCTACTCCATTATGCCTGCAAGACTTTTTCGATTTTGTCTTAGAGGAGCGGTACGATTGGATTCAGAATGAAGAAAAAATATATGATGAAAATGTAGTTCTGAAATCACAATCCGAGTGCAAGGACTTGTTTGATCCTTTCGCACTGAAGTCATGCGTGGAGAACACCGACGTGGAATTGGATATGCTAATGGAAGGATCTCTTAAACATCAGGATATCGTAACGGCTGCTGCAGAGGAGCCTAACGAAGATGTTAAAGACATTAAGGCTCCTTCTAGGAAAACTGCATCACCATCATCCACTGGTATTGACTCAAAGCCTAGTAGGTACACCAAATCACCCGCAACTTCTACTCCTAAGGGTAAATCTATCATTCTTGGTCATATGTCAGACTCCACAACCCAGATTATACCGAAAATATTCTCTGGTTACGACCTCGGTGATAGACGAGTTGAGGTATTTGGTAAAGATGCTACATTCTTCTCAAGAGATGGTACGTTCGTATCTTGCAAATATACTCTGACGATACCAATGAATTTAGAATACATAGTTCTTAATATTGTGCCCGGAAATGGCTGCAATGAATTTTGGGTGCATAAGGCTTTGGGGGAATTTGTTCGGCCTGATTTGTCAGATTCGGGCGAGTCTTTTAGGGTTACCAGCAAAGATCAAGTCTTGTATAATGTAAAAAAACGCATATATCAGGTACCAGTTGTCCGATCAATACCATCTGCAGTTGAAAATCCCAAAACGAAGGAAGCCCAACTGAAGTCTGCTTCATCTAAATTTAGTACTACAATACCAAATATATTTGAGACAAAAACATTTCATTCTCTCTATGTCACGTGGCCCAACGGTCTCATAACTGAGAGCATACACGAAGAGCAGTCACCAGCCGTCTCCCATATAAAACAGTACTATACAACTGCAATGCCGCATTTGGACGAAGAAATGCGCTGCATTAGTTTAAAAGGGGAGGTTATAATATTTCGTAATTCAGGTGATATTGAGGTTTTAAGACCGGACGGGTCTTATTTCAAGATTTTAAATTGTTATAAAAAAATCGTCATTCCGGACCTACCTGACGAACTGCTGAGCGAGACTAGTTCCACCAGAAGTAAAAAAAGTAAAGTTAATAAGGAAAGATCTTCGGCCAAAGTCAGCCGGGCATCTTCGAAATCGTCCAAGATGAGCACTACCGATGATGCTTCGGAACTGAAAGAGCCAGAGTACGAATTAGTCATAGAAGAATTTGAAGTAATAGAGACGAGTGGACTCAGGCAAAGGTGGACCAAAAACGTCCCTTTCGACATAGAGAAACTGCTCATACGCACGGCAACGGAACATTGCTTAGGGGAAATATTTTCAAGACGCATGGATGGCACCAGCATCCTCCTAAATAAAGATGGGCTCCAAGTAGTTACATTTCATAATAACACTCGCATTATTACTCATTACGTCATTGAAGAGGAAGAAATCTATCCCGAGTGGACTGAGGAGGAAATAGCATATTTCGATATGTTAAGTGATGATACAATTGATACTGAAAGGAGAAATTCTATGTCACAGAAAAGTTACACGTATACCAGTGGCAGCTCAACTCAGTCTAAGAAAATTGAAGAGGAACAAGAAAGAGACGACATTAGAGATGACGGTTATGTCTCTGTTTACTTGATCCTTACCATAGAACATGCAAATTTCACTACAGTAACAGTCAATCAAGGAACTGGAAAAGTTTCCGTGGATTCTCCAAATAACACTACTGTAGTAATTGACAGCGTTAATAATTACGACATGTCACTCGGCAATGGAACGACTGCCAAATTTAATGGTGAAAACTTACACATAACATATGAAGCATGTCCTGAATGTCGCTCTTTTACGACCTGCAATGTAAGAATTAAACCCATTGAAGTAGAGAGTATGACAAATCTTCCACAAAGTTGGCTGAAAATGAGAGATTCCTTTTGCAACAAAATTGTTGTCAATGAAGAGGGCAGTATAAATGTATTAGAAGAGCCATGTTCCGAAGAAGTCTTGCATGGTGAGGAGACTGGAAATCCTGAAGGTACAGACGCCGGTGATGAAAGGCCCCCTGATATGAAATCGGAGATTTCGATGGTGTCCCACACCAAGTGTAGAGAAATGTACACAGCGAAAACCATAAAGTTCTTTGTTTTAAACAGGTGCGTAAATATATATGTTATTTTAAAAAATGCCTGCTCATGCGTGGTAAATAGTGTAAGAGCACACCGCTGAAGATATAAACACCGCTCCCGATACATACATATGTTTAACTCCTAAATATCCAACTTAAAAAAAACATTGGTAGGCTGTCGGAGTTTGAACCTGCAGTCTAGATTAAGCAGGTGATTACTTAACCCATTCAACCATGAAGCTCAACTTGAATTTTTTTAATTCCTTAAGCCTCAAAAAACGAGTCAACTAACGCGATGTGAATAATATTGATAATATTAATTAATTTATACTATAAGTCTTGTACGTCTGTATCTCTGAAGTCTTCCTAAATGTTTTTAAAATATTTTTTGGACTTTGATAGTGATAAATGCAATTAGATCCTACAGGCAGCGCTGCAACGCTTGTACTATTTTTTTAAAATACAGCTAGCCGTGAACTAAAAAACATACTAAACAAAACAACTAATGAAAATGAACTTATCTAGAGAATTGGCGTGCGCAGAGCTGGTACATAAAGCTTTGTTAGAACAATACAAGCGTACCTGTCGCTGGCAGCCCTGGTGCTCCATCAGCCAGTACGACACCTTCGGAGACCACAGGAGCCTAGTCTCTTTGCTAACTCCTATACATCTTACTGAGACTGAGGTCGGTTAATCTTAAATTTTATCAAGCTTTGTTCATTTGACCAACCTAACATTTTTTCGGCGTACTTTCGTCAAGGGTCCCTGTGTATGCGTAGGTGTAACAGCCTCTTCGACGAAAGCTGTATTGTGGTGTCACCGTGACAGATGGCCGGTCTTCACCGTTGAGCGATGTGATAAATCGCTATACTTTAGTCCAGAAAACTTACTCGTACTTGCCAATGGCACTGGCCCCGATGCTTACCTCAACTTTTAACGAGCGTATAAAAAAATATTTTGAACTGTTTTTCATTATACATACATATCATCACGCCTTTTTCCCGTACGGGTAGGCAGAGACCACTTCTTTAAACTTGCTACGATCCTTACATACTTGTTTAGCTTCGTCCACTTTCATGCTCTTCGGTTTAGGGTACTTTTGACACACGCCTTTTTTCAAGACGTCCCTGATTTGGAACTTGAAACGTCCGCCTAGGTCAACCCTTCCAACACTTTCATTCACACTGGCCTTATACACCTTTTTTCGTCAATCGTTCTTCATTTATGCTCTCGACATGGCCAGACCATCTCAGACACTTTCAGACCACAACGTTTCCTTATCTCACTATTCTCATTATAATGTAGAAATGGATGATGGATTCGAAGCTCGCAAATAAACCAAAATACCTAACCTACAAAGACCTGAAGAAGGACTGTGGCAAGGGATTCTATCACTGGATGAGGCCTTACGACCGCTTCGTGCCCACGCCCATCAAGCCGGATAACGTGCTCCCGCCGCGACTGCCCAGGGCTTTTGTTTTGAGGTTCGAAACTATCACGAATCGAAAAGCTTAACAGTAATACGAAAAGGCATGTATTGCTTGAGTAACGGCGATGGACTCGCCATCAGTCACGTTGGCACCTAAAATATATATCGAGCGGAAAGTGGGAGCGTGGGTACTACCCGTACACCTCTGCCTACTTCTGGGACCATTGTTGGAAGGCGTTAGGATATCATGTGTTGATCCTGCTAATAATTTAGATCTTTGGCAAATTTCATACAATTGTGTTCAGTAGTTTTTGTGGTCAAGCGGAACAAATATCTTTACAAACTTTCGTATGAATAATGACAAGAGTAAAATTATTATACCACGCCAAGTCCCACACGAGTAAGCAGAGAGTGTAGACTTTTTTTTTTATACAACGAGTGGCAAACAAGCATACGGCCACCTGATGGGAAACGGTTACCGTACCCTATTTACGCTCACGATACTAAAGTATCACTTGCGCGTTGCCACTCTGTGTTCGGAGAGTTATAGTGTGTTTGCAGCATAATGGGTTTACTACCAGTTTACTACTACAGCAGACTACCAGTTCCTAGGCTTACAGACTAAGCTTACTTAACTTAGCTTTACACAAGGGGTTGTTAGGTGCCGATGTAGCTGAGCCGTCGCCTTTTCTCATGGTTGAAGGTTGGGTTCCACATGTCTTCCATCACCGTGGTGTGATAAATCACTGTACCTACTAAAGTTCAGACCAAGCTCTTTGGAGCAGTCGGGATGCGAACTTGCAATGTTTGTGTGACAACGACAACTTAAGCCACGCGGCCACCACAGCTGATAGTGCTGATAATAATAGGGATATTCAAAGATATTTAATTGTTACAAACTAACAGAACTCTGGAGAAACAGTGGGGTGATTCTGAGAGGGACGAATTGAAAGGAGCTAAGGAGTTGCTGGTGGCGATATTGCGGTACCGGCGCGCCATGGAGGCCGACAAGGAGACCCTGCTCCATATCCCAATCCTGGACCCTCGGATGGAGGATGAGCGGCGGATAGATGATATCATACAAGCTTTGGCTCACAGGTACCTGTATTCCGACACCTAGGTACTAATATGGTGTGATTAGTCACACCACGAGCTTTACGGTGAAGGAAAACATCGAGAGGAAACCTGCATACGTCTGAGAAGACATTCAAAGGCGTATGTATAGTCGTGCTTGAGTAACGGCGATGGACTCGCCATCTGTCACGTTTCGCCATCAGTCTGTTTGTGATCGGTCCACAACCGGTCACAAACAGACAAACAGAAAAATGTCGTCGGTTAAGGTCACGAACGAGGTGATGGTTTCTGATGTAATGAAACGTTCCTCAGGATATATGAGGATTTGAAAATGCGTCTCCAGGAAGACATGCAAAGCCGTGCGAAGGCCACCATCACGACCCGACCACCCCCCGTGCCGGAAGAACAGTCCGTGGAAGGAGAAATAGAAGAAGGTATTACGGTTATATTATATTATATATATAATACGTATGTATAATACGTATATATATGTATAACTTATACGTATAACACAGTAATAACTTATATTTACTATTTTATATCATTATTATTATATTATTATATATGAGGTATAGATATATTATTATTTTATTTTATTATATCATACTTATATCTACTATTGCTATTAACTTGTTTACTCCTCGTGACTTACATTATGCTATATTTCAATACTTCTCTATATTTTATGTAATTATTCTATTTATTTATTATTATTATATAATTTATCTTTAGTAGTTATAGTTGTTAACTATTATAAACATAATGTACCATAATTTTACTTTAAGTTATCTTCTAGGAAGTCTTTTATAGTGTAATAGCTTTTGTTTATTAATAGTTGTTTGATGTGTTTGTTATATTTATTGACATCATTTTCTTTTCTGATTGTTTCCGGCAATTTGTTGTATACTTTGACACACATTGTTAGAGGGCTTGTGGAATGCATTTTGAGATTTGAAGAGGGAATGATTAATTTGCATCACCGTAAAGCTCGCGGTCTAATTAAATACTGTAAAGAACTTCAGAAAAATGTAATCGTGCGTTCGGGGTTCAAACTTGAAATCATTGAGTTGCAGGTGACAGTTCGTACGACTCGGCCACCATGGGCAAAATTGTAGTTTTGACATATACAGAGTAGATTAGAAAGGCGTTGTGGCCGAGTGGTTCGAGCAGCTGCCTGCGACACAAAGATTGCAAGTTCGAATCCCGACTGTACCCATGAGTTTTTCTGAACTTAAGTAGGTACAGTGATTAGTCACA
>JACCPG010003601.1:0-42405 GCA_016069955.1 Drepana arcuata
AGGTTTATCGTCCAAGTCGAACCAGCGACCGGAACGTGCTTCAGTCTGAAACAGTTCTTACGATTTTATAATGGCAGAGTTTATGCGAGATTATTATACGTGATTGTGGATCTTTTCAAGACTCTAACAATGATTTGTGTAAATAACGCAATTAAGCTTTTTGCCTTTTGCTTAGGGAATCCCATAAACATAAACTAGTCGGTTTACTGCCAAATCAATCTGCCTGTTCCTCTACAAGAGTTTGAATACTTCCTACAGCCTTTTACGATTGTCTGCCGCCGTAGCAGCTCAAAATCAAATCAAAAATCAAAATATTTTATTCAACATAAGGGACACAGGGAACACTTATTGAACGTCACCTGTAGCTGTCCCGTCAGCTGTAGATTCGATTCCCGCACGGAGTACATATGAGTACTATACACACTTATCCCTTGCATATATAGCATACATGTGTGCATATCATAACGCCGAACCTAACGGGCTATGCAGAGTAGAGCGACCTCTTTCGCTGCACCCATATTCAGCAGTCACTTCTTAGGTGATAGTACGTTTAGAGTGCAGACATGTTTTTTTTTTATTTTAAAATAATAATATTAATAATATTCTTTATTGTTCAAATACACACACGTCTGCAATAGTAACGACAAAAAACAAAGAAAAAGATGTAGTAGGCACATAAGGCACAATTTAATATTGTGCAGTAAGATTCCTCTGTCCAATCCAGCTTAGATTACCTGCTTTACCCTTTACCTGGTGGTATTTGAATGCGATATTAAATGAAAAATTTTGTACGAACATTTAAAATATGTATGTTAGCTATACAGCCGATATACTTTTGGCAATGCGTTTTGTTATATCGTAAGTGTTGTCTTGTGACGCACATACACGCCTATTTGCACATACGCGTACGCTAACGGGTATTTAATGACGATTAATAACAATAGACGAAGTGTTTGCCGACTGGCGCCTTGTGGGGACCGAGTTCATTCATTCACCGTGCGCTGTGTGATGGCAAATTTGCAATTGTTCCCAAAACAATTATTTGATCAGTTTGTTATGTGCCAATGTCTCGAAGCACGTGTCGCAAAAAAGGCTGGGAGATGAAATACTATAAATATTCATTACAATTATATAATACTTATTATAACAATTATTTATAAATAAATAAATAAATACTTCTTAGTTGAGATTTAATAAAAGCATGAATGAATGGATCGATGAATATTGACGAAGTGAAAGAGGTATAGAGTATAGAGAAATGTACAGACTAATGTAAGTACCAATAGAGAAAATTGCCACTCTTATCCTTTCTGCCTACCCCTATAGGGACTCGACGTAATAATATGTTGGTCAGTTAAATGTAAAATATACATATTAGGTAGGTACGTACACGTAGGTAGGTAGGTAGGTAGGTAGGTAGATAGGTAGGGTAGGTAGTAGGTACGTACAGGGTGGGCAGAGGTATTATAAAATTGACGTGTCGCGGATGTATTAAAGTGTTAACGTGACTTATTATAGAAAAGCCCTACACGTACGTTGAGTTTCGTGTCAGGCGTATGTGCATCTGAGCTGCCTGGTGATATTTTGAACATGAAGAGCTCGTCTAATCACTAACTACGTTTTGAAATACTCATTGGTACAAGCGGGCTTTGAACCCGCACGTACTTAATAACCGTGTTGTATAATACTCTTGCCGTCTTTGTTTTATAAATTTTATTTTTAACTTCCTGTTTTAAGGGAATGAGAAGCGATAGAAATATATCGCATCTTATCTTGAGTTAAAACAACCCGACAGTCTCAATATCTTTGTATCTTGATGTATAATTCTATCAAACTGTCTGCCATCAATATTTTGCAGCACCCTTTAAATCAGATCGATACACTAAACACAATGTATTTTCAATCTAATCTAGATTTAGCGCATGTGAGCTGTGACGTCATTCCGCTCCCGTGATTTTGGGATCAATAAACATCATAGAATTGATTATTAGAATGTTTTGATAACAGTTTGCGTATGCGCATGACTTTGTAAAGTGTATCCTGTGTTTGAATGGATATTTCCGTTCACGCTGTGGTGATAAATTATTCGCCTTCAAAATTAGAATTGCAGGTTCGAACATCTGCGGTTTGTACAGATGATTTTATTTTGCTTGGACCACTCAACTAACAAGGCGTTTTAATTTTTCATTGTCATTGCCGCGCGTAGGTAATACAGCGCCAGCTCTCAAGACGTGGGGAACCTCTTTCGCTCATGTAAATCGAACACGATTTAAAGATTACCATAAATCAAAAATAACCGGAAATAAATCCAGGAAAACGATATTCGCACGTTCTCGCGTACCAGTCAAGCATAAATCGGAAGGATACAGATATATAAATGTATCGAGTGAGTGTAAACGTGCACGGACTACCTTGACCGTGTCGCGTTGCCTTCGCCCCGAGCTCCAGTTACCTCTCTGAGACTCATGGGAGCCTGGTACACGCGTATTCATTTTATCTAAAGCTTTGTACTTTTGTGGCTTATTTCCTGTTCATGAAGTTTCTTTTTTTATATCACGATGAAATACTGATAAATAAATGATGAAAAACATAAGATTTTTTTTATCAGTTCTACTTATTTTTTATGTATATAATGTCGTTCGATATTAGGTATGGTCAACAGGATGGATAATTGTCTAAAAAGTATTTTTTGCTTGATTTGGAAACCCGTGTAGTTGAGAACTAAAGTCGAAGCATATATTATTAATAAGTACGCTAATTGATCAGTAAATAAAAAATGACTAAGTGGTACTTTTTTATTATTAGTGCAATGATGTAGGAACACAGCTATACTTGCGAGGTTAGCTTTTTGTGTCGACATTGTTTATTTGTTTATTTTATTGATATAAGTAAATCTTCAGCATTAACATTACATATAAATTAGAATGAATTAATTGATTTAGCAAAGAACTTGAATAAGGGTACAAGATATATGTGCCGTTCGAAATTGGAGCTTAATCTCACGATTCTTACAATATAATCGATACCACTGCTTACTTAAATGTGTTGTTATCAAATCTCTTACAAATAATTAAATATAATTATTTAACTAACTGAATTTTCTATACAACTAGGTATGTATAGAAGATTCAGTTTCATTCAGATATAGATATTCTCTCGTTCATTTAAGTATATTTTTTGATTGTCAAGAATGATCTGATCAAATTAAAAGTTTTCAACTATCACGGCTGATATTAAATTGCATTTGTTTGTTCGAGTGCTGTCACAACATAAAATAACAAAGAGATTTAAGGAGACGGGTCACTTATGGAAATTGTATGTGATCGTTTCAATAAAGCTCTAATAAGATACATTTACCAGGAAGTAATTGTTAGCATTGATCGCTGGATTCAAACTACTAGCTTCCATGCTTTCCTGGTACTAAAGCAGAGTAAGACTGACATTTTATTTTTATTTATATTTAAAAATACCCTATTGTCCGGGAAAATAATGCAATCTGAAACAAACATTGCTTCTTGCATCTTTAAAGTCCGTTACAAATTTGTATCCAATCGCGTTCTTGACATTAGTAACATCTAATATTTCAAAGATATTTAGGACTATATTTAGTACAAAACCGATGAAATGAGTAGACGCTCTAACATTATATATAACCATATATAGGACATTTGTAGCACATTAAATGGACCGAACCTAATAGATAACTTGCTAAGTATATTTGAGGGACACTCTTAATTTATCGTGTTTGGGCAGATTCGAGCGTAATAAATTATCGAATTTGTATATCTGTCTGACTGCCTAGTAAGACGATAATAATAATTATTAATCTTGTACGAAAAGAACCCATTTATGTAACAGTAATTTCTGTACCTATTCAAGTAACCATATCCAGATTTGTGAAATTAATTAACACCAAACGACGCGTGCGCACAGGCCGTGACTGTGAATAATTCCACCAAAAATACGATAAACCACGTCACTTCACGCGTCCACGGCGCATTTCGCAATACTCCTTGTGGACATAGTTGCCTGGTATCGGTGTAACAAAACTTGTGTAAAGTCATGTTGTGTAAGTCATGTTCTGTGCTCATCGAGCAATGGATGGAATGCCATACTTTTTAATTTTACAACCAAACTTTAGAACCCATTAAAAGGGCGTTAGCTTAGACGGACTTACTTTACTTTCAGAGCAGATATGTATCAATGTCAGCGGTTCCCACCGGTGGGCAATTGGTGGCAACGGGTGTATCACTAGCGCATTACCGACGATATATAAGTATAATTAGTTTAAATAAAATGTATATGATCACATGTGTCGATCACAATCCACGCTAGTACAGTCGTGTTAATTACTCTTGTGACAACTTCAGAACAGTTCCATGTCACATTTCCCTTCCGCTTCCTATAATAATTAAATAAATAAACAAACACACCGTATTGTGCGAAAATCACCTTGGTCGGTTTGCTTTCGTTCGATTACTATATGGATTTAAACATATTTCCTAGAACTCGGTAACTGGTTATCTATACTCGGCTATATTTGTCGGGCCAGGACAAAACATTATTTCAGACTTTAGAACATGTTTTCTAAATGCTAATCGATCATGTAATGCAGATTTATATTTGTCTGTATATTTATTTGGCCCACACATATCTTTATCCGAGCTTACATATACTAATATTACCTACAGCTAGATTACACAAAGCGCAATTCTACGCAATTACCCCAGAAAATATTTTACGAATTATCTCTTCTAGGTCATAAACTCATATATAAAAAGTATAAGTATTCACACCAGAATATATGAATCATAGCTAAGCATGGTAATGAGGTGATCCATTTGCAAACACGTAAATAGAAATTGTTTGACTAATAAATTAATTAAAAAAAACCGAGAGTCTGTCTCACCGTCTTGACAGGTTTTTCCTTGGAAATGGTTGTAACGTGTTTTTAATGTTTAACACATTATCACGTTCAATGAGTGTTCTGTGTCCATTTCGTTGAACAATAGTTTCTACTTCCGACCGAAAAAGCTGCTTCCTCTACCAATCATAGTAAAATATTTTAAACTAGCTTTTTCCCGCGGCTTCGCCCGCGTGAAGTTCGAAAAAGTAGCTTATGCATTTTCGGGATTAAAATGTAGCCTATCTCACAATCCTTAGTATAAGCCATCACCATTTTTACTTTCAGCCAAATCGGTTCAGCCGTTTTGCCGTGAAAGAGCAGTAACATCCAAACTTACAAACTTTCGTCCTTATAATATTAAGTAACATTGTTTACTTTTGACAGATCATAGAATGAACAATTGCTCAACGCACTTTAATATATAAGTTAATGTAACCATTTCAAGTCAACGGCGGTCGTTAGTTTGCAAACTGTGTATTATTGTTGGAAAATTGCTCTTCCGGTGATCACTGGACCCGCTATATCATTTGCTTTGGTTAGAAGAATAGGGCTGCGATGATCTCGCGTTGATTTCATAGTTATAAATAAAAATATAACGTTCTACGAACGTACTTACTGAATAAAATTATTTTGGAGGTGCTTATTCTTAACTTGTATTTAATCGTTTTTAAAATATGGCAGTGTAGTTGTAGTTAGGTAGGAGGTATCCATAGTAAAAAAATACCTAATGCTTCTGCTACAAACTAGCATGCCAATATTATGTGGCGGAACGCACCATTAAAACATCACATTATGTAACTAACCGTGTTTTGACGAATAAAATTATGGATTTCGTTTTATTACGACATAGCAAAGTAGTTGTTAACACCTGGAAATAGAAACTAAAACAAAACAAGCTGCTGTTACTACAATAATGTCACTAAGGATATGTGAATGATTTTTTAAGAAATAATTGGTGAAAAGTACTTTTTTAATGTATTCATTACAAAGTTACAAACCAATAAGCCTTTCCACTAGTTACAATATACATATACATATATAAACCTGCACAAAGAGGTAGCATGTCGTTAGATCGAGGCTTCTATTCTAGTGACAAGAAGGCTTGTTCTTATCTTGCGCAAAAAGTTGGACAGGATGCCTCTGGATATGAGTAACAATTATATATAATATATCGTTTTCAATTAGATAATTTTAGGCTTGAAATATCAGGTGACAACCCTACAAATTTTAGTCGGCCATGATATTGAACTTGACCCACGATGCCTCGGAGGCGAGGCGCTGTGTACCACGCGACGAACTGAGCGTAGCATAATTGTATCTAATTGTATACTAACCCACTATCCAATTTGGGTGTAATTGTTGGTTACACAGCTGTCATTAACAAGCGATCTATTCTATCCTCGCGCGAATCCTCAATTGAATTTTCCTCCAAATATGTTTAAAAGTATGTCTTGAGTTTTGATGCATATCCACGTAGTTATTTTAGGGGCGCTCTGGTCTGGTCAGATTGCTGTAGTTAGGCTCCGGAGATTGAGGGCGCGGGTTCGATTTTTGCCGAGATCCGATATTTTTGTTTCCAACACTTGTTTAGGACTAGGTCCATTTGTGTGCAATGACTTATCTATATAAGTATGTATATCGTAGTCTATTATAATATATAAGGCAAGAAATATTATTTATATAAGCTAAGGAAACTCCTTAGTTTTGGACTCCGTCAATTAGCATCGGGATATGTTTTATCCAGAAAAATATCGACAAACGTCATCAAATATTTTTTTCTCGTTTTTTCATACATAAAGTGCTCAGTATTTGTAGAACACAAAATATATTAAATTACACCGCATTTAAATCAGTACATAAGTTTGATGGACGAGATAGCATACTGACTTACATAGTTGCACGATCGTGCATCGGACGCTTGTCTGCGATGCAAAAAACGCGCCATTATGCAAGTATGCCCGTTAGACATAGCATAATTAAGTTCAAATTTGATTGTATTAACTTTGGCCGTGACATTGGCTGAGTTCTGGAACGTTCAACCTGATGTGTTCTGTGTTTACAATGCCAGCCGATGCAGTTTAACGCTTTAATTAAATTATTTTACATTGATTGCAGCTAAAGTTGAAAAAAAACCTAGTCATAATAAAATTTATATAGTAGATAAATATATTAGACAATCGTTACTCACACCACGAGCTTTTCAGTGAAGGCAAACAATGAGAGGAATCCTGCATACATACGTTTTAAACGAGCTTTAATTGCTTTTATTAACGTCAGAATAGTAGCTGTTTACTCTGAAGTCAATATTTGGATAAAGATGGCTTTATAACACGTCTCTACCACTGATTCTACAACCTATAGAGCAGGCCCCTAAGAAGCCTAAGAAGCCTTGTCTTTAATAATCCTATCAGTGGACTTTGACATAAAATTTCCGTTACGCTCGATTATTTTTAAAAAAAGCACCGCCATCTTTGGGATTTGAAAGCAACACATATATATATATTAGAAATGCCTTATCTGTTTGCTTTGTCAGTTTGTGTCTACCAATGTGTGTCCAGTTATACATACATGTAGGACATATATAGTTCAACCGAGTTCATTAGCTGCGTTTTATATATATTAGATTTTTTGTCAGCACATTTAAGAAACGCAATCGATCATATTGTCACTTTAAGTTAACATATTGAGTTGTCAAATGCAAAAAAAAATTAATACATATACGTACATACATACACACAGTTAGCATATAGGAATGTATGTTTAAACAAGCTAATAACCACAAATTGTTTTAAGGAAAAAATATACAAAAATTTAATTATTAAGGTAATTAAATGGTTTTTGCACGAACACCCATATCAAACATACAGTAAGTTTATAGTTGTTATTTATTCTAATTATATATTGTTTTTGTATCTGTTTACTTGCCACTGTGATTTGGATCTGATCTTTGACGCTTTTGATACTTCAGGGACCTGCCCCCTACGCAAAATCCCTTTCTGTTTAGACAGACTATCCGAAATCAATAATTTTTGCATGGCAAAGACATCCGTTGCAGAAATAGGATTCCGTACATAATGTACAATGGATAGCGTGATCGTGAACAGAAAAGGGTTTTGTCTAGGCTGGACCCTGAAAGTACCCTGTTTATTGTCTGACTATCAGTCTACAGTTGTCTTGGAGAGGTATTGACCAATAGCCAAGAATGTGAACGTATGTATTGGTTTTGATTCGTGGGTGCTAGAATTAATTTTATTGCCATAATAACATTTAATATTGCAACACTTCAATTTCACGCTTGGAAATTTGCTATTGATATTTGCTAAGGGTCAAGGTTGTGGACTGCTTACTGCCCACGATATTGCGTGCAATTGCCAGAAAAACTTCAGACTACGTTGGTTTTATCTGTATTCACACATTTATTGAGGCAATAACATAGTACATACATATCATCATGCCGCGAGAGTATAGCGCCAATTCCCTCTAAACTTAGAGACTTCAAAATGACAAGGTTCATCCAAGAGGCAAACAGAGGTAGTACCCACTTTCCGCCCGAAATATAGCTTTGGTGCCAACGTATCAGATTGCGAGTCTATCGCCGAATCGCAAGCACAACTATACATACGTCTTTGAATTTCTTCTAAAACGTATAAGGTTTCCTCTCGATGGCTTCGTTCACCCCAAAGCTTCTGGCGTGACTGATCACTGTACGTAAGTTCAGAAAAACTCGTTGATACAATCCTACCTAGGCCTATTATTTCAAAATAATATTTAAAGTATAATTACCATATAAAGGTCCCCATAGCGGCAGACCTTCCAGAAGCCCTTGATGCTGGCCAGCATGGTGCGGGCGCGCCTCTCGCTCCACCGCGACACTCCTGCACTGGAGGCTGCGCGCGCGCCCCTCGCGCCCCTGCACACAAATATACACTTTTGCTTTATACACATAACATACATATTTTATTGACCACCTATGGCTATAACACGCATATCTGACTGACGCAACACTGAGTTCCTGGCGGTGCTGTAGACATTGCAGAGCGCCAGTTCTCGCTAGACCACTTTCGCTTCGTTCATCAGTCTCTTTATACATGCTCGCCGGTTTCGATTCCCGTCGCGTTCGTTCCCGTCCTTGATTGAGCGAATCCATTTGATCTAGGTAGTTGGAACGTAGTCTTTCTCTGCATATTTATCCGCACCCTTACGCATTGTTTCGTCAATTCTTCACGCATCCTTTCTTATTGTCTAAACTCACGTAGCATGCCTTTCTTACCCTTTACAATTACACCAGTTGCTTGTCGAATCCCTTCGTGGGTTCAACGATCTTGAATATCATACACGGAGGATGAGAAGGCTATCGAAAAACGATGACTCGTATTGTAAAATTAAGTTGAAAACCAAGGTAGCTACATACTCGTAGGAATTTCTTCTAATAAGTACAATATTATCTTCATATTGTCCATCTTCAGGGAAATTGTTGGTATCGGTGTCACTGTATATACGGCGATATCTATGTTTCATAACTTGTTCTGTAATAATGCTTCAGGACTCAGTTCACGTGTTTTTAAATAACTGCGCGAATGTACTACTGTGTAGATAATGACTTGCTTAGCTAATGTGAACCAAATTTATATTTCTTTATAGACAGTAATTGATGCCCAGACATCTGTCAAGTAACGTCTTGCTATTGTGTCTCCACGATTTCATGAATCACGTTGAAACGTTTCGTAGAAAAATTTCGCTAAGTACCAATTGGTCGCAAGTAGCAATGATCGTCATTGTTACCAAAATTGAGGCATGTTAAATTTAAATACAGTGATTTAAATTTAAATGGTATATTATTTAAAATGGGTAAAAACCGGGGAGTTTGTTTCGCCGTTTCTTCTCTTGACAAGTTTTTTTGTCTATAAGCGATGTTATATATCTATACTATAATATTATAAAGAGAGCTTGATGAGTAACCAATTGAAGATGATACTAATATTCGATGCTATGCTATAACTTTTGCGATATAACGTACTATTAACTTACTTTTACTAACGTACTTTTTTATAACCCTTACAATGTGTACGCAAAATTTCATAATGATCGGTCGAGTAGTTAAGCCGTGGAGCGTAACAAACAAACTCACTTGTAGTTAGGATGTTCTCGAACGAACGTCATTGAAGTCTGCTTGAATGTCATCTCATTGTGCTTATTTACTAAGCTGCTACTTCACGTATCTTATCAATGAATGTATACCTACGTCGTAATATAACATATACTTACTGGCTTTGGTTACACTACTTTATACTTCTGCGATTTGTGATGTAATGTAAATATAAATTACGAATTTGCGTAAGCTATTATTTAGAGGGTTACATCTCTGCCTACCCCTGCTGAGACTCTAAGCCCTTATAAGTGACTTGGTGTTTTAGCATGCTTCACATTAAGTCATTCAATTAATCATTAGCATATATCCTTAGCCTTCCCATTTAGGGAGAACGAAGAAGCAGAGTTGCAGATACTATTTTGATACTATTACAGATAGGATACTATTTTGTCGCCGGAGATAGATTTAGGTGCCAACGTAATGGTCACGTGGTGGCTACAAAATGGTGACAATTTCTGCTCAAATAAAAGTTTCCTCAGAATATTTTCCCGCATTGTAAGTTTGTGGTATTATATCATACCGTATATAATTGAAGTAACTGAAAAATATGGTCGGACTATCTGTCTCCTGCGTATTCACCCGCGTAAAATTTGATTTCATTGGTAGATAATTTATTTCCAGGAATTTTTTTGGACCGAATCAAATCTTGCTTGTTTCAGCAGATAATATATATATATTTGTCCAATTTCTCCAATTTCGTTCTAGTAGTTTTTCATGAAAGAGAGAAACTTTTACATTTATATCTATTCTCTAATGTCTTCGGTCCCAAGATGCATATCTAATATGATCTGAAAACTGCAAGTAAAACATACTGCTCATAAATGGAAAATGTATTGGAAACGTGGACGCACACGTTTTTCACTTATCGGTCACACAGACAGATTGCGATAAATTTTGACATATCGCCACTTGGTGCATACCAAAGATGATTTGATACTTAACTGGTGGGAGGCGAAACATGAGCCGAATGTACATGTTTAATAATTGTTTGAATCAAGACTTTGAGGAAAAAAAATTACAATCCTAGAAATCGTTTCTATAATTCATATCTATCCTATTTCGGCGTGCAGACAAGCCACGAGTGGCCAGCAATGAGCAAAACCTTACATGGGAGTTTAGGCTTCCCGTGTACTTTAGGACCTTTGGCTCCCTGAGGCTTACCATCTCTTTAAAGAGGTTTTGGTTTGACCATTCGTCTTGTCCATACCACTATGATGATGACATTGTCCTGTCAGGATTGCCTGTCATGTTATCCGTTGAAGGTCGGTCGTGTAATTATCTATGCATGTTCCCGTTGTAGGGACATACTTAAATTAACCAATTGGTTCTTCCGGCACTTAACATCAAGCAATAAACCTAGTTTTAGTTACCTCAGAATAGCAAAAGTACGAATGTATCGAAGGAGTTTTAGGGTTCAAGATATTTATTTCGACGCTTGACGTTTTGAATTGTCAAATTTGCCAGTTATCTATACAAATAAATAAAATTGGAGTGTCTGTTTGTAATATTAAAATAACCGCTTTTTATTAAATGCATAAAGATAAGATTCGCAACGAATATATCCGACAGAGAACCAAAGTTATCGACATAGCTCAAAGAATTAGCAAGCTGAAGTGGCAGTGGGCCGGCCATATCTCGCGAAGAACCGACAACCGCTGGGGTAAACGTGTTCTTCAGTGGAGACCTCGACTAGGCAAACGTAGTGTAGGACGCCCTCCGACCAGGTGGGATGACGATTTGCGAAGGACTGCTGGCAGATGCTGGATGCGGCAAGCTGAAGACAGGGCGCTATGGCGCTCATTAGGGGAGGCCTATGTCCAGCAGTGGACTAGAGTGGGCTGATGATGATTGAATGCATATGGATGTATACACGGTACAAACACCAAAATTTGGGTTTTACAATTTTTGTGTCGTGTTCCTGTCTGTTTGTTCTGGGTAATCTCTGAAACGGTTGGACCGATTTTAACGGGACCTTCAGTGACAGATAGCTGATAAAAAATGAGTAAATTAGGCTAAATGTTTTTTTGAAACTGAGCCATTTTTTTTTCTTAAATTCCAGCGGACGAAGTCGCGGGCAATGCTAGTAAATATCTAGTTTTTTCCAACATGAGAACCTTACAAGAGATCGTTTATCGCATTGAAATGTGCGGACATTTTAGCTTTAAAGTTTCATCACACCGTTGTTCAAGTTCAACGGCCTGCTGACGTACTAAAGGTGAATAATATTTAATTTAATGGCACTTCCCTCGTTTTATGTATTTCATGTAAAATACTCATTGTTAAAGTTAATCACAGCTACGCAACACGACTCTTGAATACATGCTACAAATCTGTACAATGAGAACACCATAGGAGTGGACTAACAGCCAGGTCTTGTTATGCAAATAGCCTTGTTTGTTCCGTCTCTAAATTGAATTATTCTTGTGTGTTTAATTATTGCGCTTATGTTCAGACATCAGGGGAACCAATAAACAGAACACCGTGTTAATACAATATATTTGAATTTGTATTTTCTTTTGTAGTTGGAAACTATTTAAAAAATACATGCTTGAAAATATGTAAATACTACACCAGACTGCTCTCCAAACATAATACTAGCTGTGCCCGCGACTTAGTCCGCGTGGAATTTAACAAAAAAAATTGCTTCGTTTCTACAGAAAAAGTTACTCCTTTTTACATCAGCTACCTGCCAGTGAAAGTCCCGCTAAAATTGGTCCAGCCGTTTCAGAGATTAACCGGAACAAACAGACAGTCAGACACAAAAATAAAAAAAAATGCTATTTTGGTGTGTGAACCGTATATATGTATTCATATGCATGTAGTAAAAAGCGGTTATTTCAATATTACAAACAGACACTCAAATTTTATGTATATGAATAGATAGCAATTTTGAGTCTTACGCAGTTTTCATGGCAATTTTGTGCGGAGACAAAATATGAAATCAAAATTTGTTTTGATTACGAACCGTTCTAAGATAACGTCAACTTAGACACGAATGCTGACCCTGCATTGTAAGCTTCGGCATTAACACATAGATCCATATACTCACACGCTAAGTGTCTCTACCGACAGATCCTACCTCATTTCACTCTCTTCACACCTGCTCGCAGGTAACCAAATAAATCTAAGTGTACTGTAGTTTTAGTGGAGGTATCAGCTGCCTTCCATGAATAGTACAGTTACTTCTCGTACGCATTTCCTTCGTGTACATCATTGACATTTACTTCTACATTACTCGCATGTTCATTAAACGATAGTACTATCATATAGCACGACGAAGGTGACTTGAAGTAGGTCGCAAAGTGCGAGACTCGCTCAGGAAGTGAGGTCGGAAGTGGCAAGCTTCGCTCGTGACTCGATCCTTGACTGAACTACATATGTTATAGTGCGAATTAATGACTCATTTATGGAGCCAATCAAGATTGGTTGTCCAATAAAAGAAGTGTAGTTTATGACTGACGACGGAGAAAATTTAACGCCGAGAGTTCGCTTGGATACGTTGGAATACAAATGAAATTCTCAATACTTCGCGATGTGAATTTTGAACCTCGTGTTTGAACTTGAATGACATGTGGTCAATACTAAGTGTATAGTTGGAATGTCGAATCCATGTTTTTTCATTGAATGTCCTCAATATTTGAAGAGTATATTTTTACTTCACGTTAGTGTGATTTACCATCACCATCATCATCAGTACTCAATAATACGAAAGGGACCGATTAAGAGATAGTACTCCGACCGAGAGAGTATATACTCTCTTACTAAGCAGAGAGAGAAGAGCGTCACTGCGAAATTAATTATATTATTAGTATTATTATTTATTTATTTCTCAGATAACTTACTCCATTTACATATTTTATTATACAATATTACATACATTAAAATTATATATAAAACTTAAAAATTATTAACAAAATAAAATAATAGACAATAAACGTTAATTAAAATAATACCCTGTACATGAATCATGGCGCAGTGGTTTTGTGCCCGTCGAAGTATTATATACACATATATAATACTCTGCCTACCTTGTGAAGGAATCATGTATGCATATAAGATAGCGTTATATTGTACCCTACTGTCTATTTGAGGTGTCTTATATACCTGCACTATCTCAAGTATTTATCTAAGAATATTATATCACACACATCTATGGCTAGATAAATAATTAGATTCTGAGCGTTTCCTCTATTCTATTGTCTCCGCAGACACTAGTGTTGGAACTAAAATATGCAATTAACGCTCTGTTCAGTTTTGTGGCGATAGATGTCGCTTTTTGATTTTGAAACAGGCTAGTACGGAGTGTATTGACGTACCTATAGTCCCATTAATCAATCCGCTTCGTCATCAGTCCAGCCCAGCTCCCTTGCTCGCGATCCAGAAACGCCCTAAGCCGAGGTTCGTACCCCACAGGGGGTGCCCTTAACTGTGTTGCTTAAAAATAAAGTGCCTGGCTGGAGGCCTAGGTCTCGGCATTGACCGGTTAAGTAGCAAAAGTTCCCGGAACTCACGCTACGAGAGACAATACAAAAAAAAAACCGCTGCGTATGTCAGACGGAGCTGTCACAAGTAAAAGCCATTGATTGGTCACCCGGTTTTCATTGTTACATTCTTAAAAGTCTCAACATAACATGCGGGGTTTTTTGGGCATCAATCGTTGATTTAGAGTTGAGTTGAGCATGGAGTTCAATAGAAAGATTCAAGAAGCCTGTTATTTCTAGCGTAACATCATAGTAGCGTAGAGGGGTCTTCAAGAAGGGTGTGAGAAGGGTAAGAGAGTGCTATTGTAGCGTACGAGTGATACCCCTGGTGGTACTACCGGCGTCTACTATTAGGCGCTTACGGCGGCGGAATGCAAATTTGACACGTTAGTGTTTTAAACAAAATTCAACTTAAATTCAATGTACTACGATCAATGTATTGCGATACTAAATCTATTTCCGTATGTTAGTCTCGCAAAAACTCGAGAATGGCTCGTCCGATTTGAATATCATTTTCAGTTTTGTATCTCAATTATACACTTATAATTATATGTACTTTATTAGGCATTAAAAGTTATCTCGGATTACTTTCAATAGATGGCGCTCGTGGCGGCCTTACCGTCTTTAGGCTTCCGTACCCATAGGGTAAAACGGGACCCTATTACTAAGACTCCGCTGTCCGTCCGTCTGTCACCAGGATGTATCTCATGATCCATGATGGTTAGGCCTCACGCCTTCCCACTAGGGTCACCGAAGGAGTAGACAGAGGTGTATAGGCAATTCCCTATACACCCACTTTCCGCCAGAGATATATTTTAGGTGCCAAACTGGCAGATGGCGAGACCAACGCCGTTACTCAAACTCGACCATACATACGCCTTTGAATGGTTTCTCAGAATTATGCAGGTTTCCTCTCGATACTTAAGTTCAGAAAAACTCATTGGTTCAGTCGGGATTCGAACTTGCTATCTTTGTGTCGCAGGCAACAACTTGAACCACTTGGCCACCACGGCATGGTTAGGCAGTTTGTTAAAATTTTCACAGATGTATTTCTGTTGCCGCTATAACAACAAATGGTACGGGACCCTTCGTGCACGAGTCCGACTCGCGCTTGGCCAGGTTCTTTTCTAATAAACGTGAGTGACCCCGCAGGATACAGCTAGTGGCCAGTGTGCAGTAGTGATTGTATAAATACAAGCAGTTGACGGAACGTGTATGGAGAATCGCTTAGCTAAACAATCCAATTTATATCACGGAACTAATCAATCGATACGATTTCCATTATTATTTTCTAGTTATTTCAGTGATCGTATTAGATGGCATTGTATCGTCTTGTGGGGAATTAATAATTAATATTTTGACTAATATTATACACTAATATTATACAGGTAGGATACCCCTGGTATTGCAAACGTTCCTAGGCGGTGGTAGCCGCTTATCATCACGCGGGCCGCATGTTTTTTTCCACCCATTCGTGTAATAAAAAAAAGACAGAGACAGACATCATGCTAGTAGCCAAGGGACCTCAGCGGACAAATTTAAAGCGAATGAAGTCGCGGGGTACATGTAGTTAGTTATGTACACTAGGCAACGCCAATCACACGATGCGAAAATAAAAAATAGTTATATATATATATATATATATATATATATATATATATATAATATATCCTCACGCCTTCCCACAAGGGTCCCCGAAGGGGTAGGCAGAGGTGTATAGGTAATACCCACACACCCACTATCCGCCAGAGGTATATTAGGTGCCAACGTGACAGATGGCGAGTCCATCGCCGTTACTCAAGCACGAATATACATACGCCTTTGAATTTCTTCTCAGACGTATGCAGGTTTCCTCTCGATGTTTTCCTTCACCTTAAAGCTCGTGGTGTGACTAATCACTGTACTTAAGTTCAGAAAAACTCATTGGTACAGGCGGGATTCGAACTTGCGACCTTTGCGTCGCAGGCAACTGCTCGAACCAATCGGCCACCACGGCTTGTAAATAAAAAATAGTTCCAATATATACAATTAACATCTATTTTTAATTATCCCCTTGAGAAGGCTATTTGTAGGAGACCAATTTGGCTTGACGTCGTACGTCAGTCACAGGTTTCCTCACGATGTTTTCCTTCACCGTGAAGCAAGTAATGTGCTAATTCACTTGAATAAAGACATCCGTTGGTACAGATCACCGAGGGAAGCAATCACTTCACCAACTTTTTGAATATTTTTATTATATTAAGCGCACTTGAAGAAATGGGCGGAAGTAGTGCTGGGCCCAGAGGTCGTAAAAAAAAACGTCGGACTTTTAAAAGTCGAAGCAGTAGTATAAAGGGTTTTTTTTTAAATAACGCGTTCAAGTCTTGCATAGATTTAGTTTTGTTTTATGTTTCTTTATTTGAATATAATAGAATGCCTTGTACACAAGTATGTTTAATTAGTTAATTGTCGTATCTAATATTAGTCGCCAATATCGATATCTCCACTTGCCTGATACGGTAAAAAATAATTTGGGCACCAATTAACTTTGCAGTAAAAAAACTTTTATTTTTTTAATTTATTTAGAATAATAAAATATAATATATCTTATTGAATATGTATCTGGTATGTAATATTTTGTATCTGTAGCTCTTTAATTAGTTAATTTATGTAAACAATCAATAAATCGTTCACCGGAGGATTAGAATTAAGAATTGATGTCTGTTGTGACAAGGATACAATGTAACACATAAACTTCGGACATTGACAATAAGTCTGACAGGAAAACGATTGTAATATACACAAGATAGCATTATATCTCACTGTATTTAATGGTTTTATTCACTACAAGAATATCTGGCTCGGGGCCAACACACGCCCGAAAGAGTTTATTTCAGAAAATCTGAAAACACGTGTTCGAAAACGTGATAATGTCAACGGCAAAAAAAAATATATTTAAACTGCACAATTATTGTAGCGTGCTTGTGAACATCTTAAATTAATCTATTTTTCATAAGTAAGACGTCATGCGCACTGTGTTGAGATAAACATTTGGCGTTCAATAACAAATATGTTCTCGAATAATTCAGCAACTTCAATAAATACTCACTCTGAGAATATATCTCCGCTGCCCCCCAACTTGGTAAAAGTTCTCGATCCGTTCGCTCACAATAAGTATACCAATAAAATAAATAGTCCAGTTACAAGTTAAGGGCCGAAGGAATAAAATAACACAATGCTCTATATTCAAACACAGAATAAAATATTAAAAATGTTGCGAGCAGAATCTTTGAAATTAAATTTGGAACTGTCGCACACGTGCGTGCCTCGCACGCTATTCGATTTTAAATTAATGATCTTTGTTTTGTCTACTGATTTAATGTTTTTTTTTTATTTGAATTGAGGCTATGTCACATCGCGATTCAGGCCGGCGGTAGACTGTTTTCGAAAGAGTCCATATGCTCTTGACCTTGCGCTGTTCTCGGGCGAACTGAAGCGGCATTTCGTTGAAGCCGGCTGTTTTATAACGCATTATTGTTGTCATAACTTTTCCCGTGCGGCGCGCGTATTGATAGCGTACAATGGCGGCCGATGAGCCGCTACTTTTGGCTAAATCACAATACTTATTAACGACAAAAGTTATTGTATTTGTGATGTGTAGAATTGTTGTATTCACTCTTGGTGCGAGTATCCGTATATTAAATATTTTTAATTTGCCCTTCCTCAAGTGATTCAAGTTGCCAAAAACTTGTTTGAACACAACCGTGGCATACAACAAGTAATTGATAACAATACAACATAAATATGTATATAACTATACGATAACCTAAATTTACCAATTTCCAAAAAAGAGGTTAATGAGGCTGCATTTTTTATTACTGTCGCATCGATAATCGATAAAGGAGGTCGTCGGAATAATGTGTAATAATATTATAATATAATATATCGTCACGCCTTCCAACACTAGTCTTCGACGGGGTAGGCAAAGGTGTGTCGATAGTACCCACTTAGCCAGTGATATATTTTAGGTGCCAATGTGAAAGATGGCGAGTCCATCGTCGATACTCAAGCACGAATATACATATGACGTCTTTGAATGTCTTCTCTAACGTATGCAGCTTTCTTCCCGTTGTTTTCCTTGTGGAAACCTGAGAAGAAGTATAGGCACCTGCAGAAAAATAATTATGAACTATGATAAGGTGTCTACGACGTAAATACGCCGTAGCAAAAGTGTGTGCAAGAAGAGGCAGAGGAAGGCCACGTTCCAACTACCTGAATGAAATAGATCGTACGCTCAAGGATGGGAACGTCAAGAGTACTCGAAACCGACGAGCATGTATGAAGAAAAGAATGTGGACGAAGCGAAAGAGGAATGTATGTCTAGAGAGAACTGGCGCTCTATACTCTCTGCCTACCCCGTTAGGGACTTGGCGTGATGATATGTATGTATGTACGACGTAAATATCCGAAATTGTATACCAATTCACAGCATCTTAGCGCACTCCATATCAATTTGTCTCGTAGGTGATAATTTTATTGTTCTGCGACATCACCATTACGTGATCTTGCTATCTTTATTCAAGAATGAATAAGCGCAGGAGGTACTCACTATATGCATACCTACATATATACCCGCTTACATTATAAATCGAGAAAGTGTGTGAGGATGCTTGTTACCCAATCATGCAAGAACTGCTGAACGGAATTGGATAACATTTGGCACTGAGATAGATTTAGCTGGATGCTGCATAGGATATGTTTCATACAAGTAAGAAAAACTATCAACGAAATTGAATACTCCGCGGATGATACCCCAATGGCATATCTTGGCACTTGGACTTGAGGTGAGACGTCACACGAAAAACAAAGCTAGCCAAAAAGTGTGTAGAACTATTAGCGCCATCTCGTGTCGATTTTCCTGTCTTTAATATGTGTTAGACTCTATTTATATATTCTCCTGGTACTATCTAATTACATACACAAGAACGCACACACATTTCTCCGACCACAGTCAATTCTAATAGGAGCTATGAGCTTAAAACTGAATTGACGCATCAACTTATTTAGTAGTATGACTGTTTATATTAATTTTATATTAATACGGTGAAGGAAAACATCGAGAGGAAACCTGCATACGTCTGAGATGAAATTCAAAGGCGTATGTATAGTCGTGCTTGAGTAACGGCGATGGACTCGCCATCTGTCACGTTGGCACCTAATATACCTCTGGCGGAAAGTGGGTGCGTTGTTATTACCTATACACCTCTGCCTACCCCTTCGGGAACCCTTGTGGGAAGGCGTGGGATATATATATATATATATATATATGTGAGATGAGATGTAGGCACAGGTGTATAGGTAATACCCACACACCCACTTTCCGCCAGAGGTATATTAGGTGCCTACGTTGTGCCTACGTGTTACTCGGGCACGACTATACATACGCCTTTGAATTTCTTCTCAGACGTATGCAGGTTTCCTCTCGATGTTTTCCTTCACCGTAAAGCTCGTGGTGTGACTAATCACTGTACATAAGTACAGAAAAACTTATTGGTACAGTCGGGATTAGAATTTGCGACCTTTGCGTCGCAGGCAACTGCTCGAGCCACTTATTTATTTTAAGAATTACTCTTTGCTAGTGATACACCAATTAATTTAATCCTCTATTACATAACCAGGTACTAAAGTAATTGGCTTCTTTACTAACTTTTCCAAATTAGCAGCGATGAACAATAGCAAATATTTTCCACGTATTTCCTAATTATGGTTGTAACAAACTGGTCGTTATCCATACATACTAATGTGACTGTACAAAAGTTACTTATTTTATTAATTGTCCGTGCACCTCACGAACAAACTTAAAACTTAAGTACCTAGAACATCCAAGACTAAGACAAATGTTCGCGTTCATAAAATAAATATGAGCTCTCAGCTGGAATCGCGGTTTTCAGGGCACACTAGGCTAGACGGCTGTCAGCTATATTGCAGGATCTTAGCATGACTTGCAGTAATGGTCGTCAAACTAATACATTTAAGCATCCTCCTTTTTTTTTTAAGTCGGCTAAATACGGCTGCAGTGTTGCAGCTTTGTTTGTTTACCCACAAGATTGGTTCGAAACAAAATATCTGTTTCATTGTTTATAAATTATAATAATATATCCTCACGGCTTCCCACAAGGGTCCCCGAAGGGGTAGGCAGAGGTGTATAGGTAATACCTACACACCCACTTTCCGCCAGAGGTATTAATATACCTCGAGTATATTATATATATGTATACGTCACGTTTATATATATGTCACGTTGGCACCTAATGGTGCCAACGTGACAGATATATTGTTTGTAAATATATTGTTTATAAATGATTTTACAATATATGAAGTTACAGTACATGGATGCATCAATCACAATATATGATTGATTATTTATTTAATTGAGTATTAAGTAGTGATAAGTCGAGCTTCACCGTGAAAGTGTCGAGAGGAAACCTGCATACGTTTGAGAAGAAATTAAGATAGATAGTCGTGCTTCAGAAACTGCGATGGATTCACCATCTGTCATATCGATACCTAAAATATATATCGGGCATGAAATGGGTGTGTTTTCTACCTAGACTCATCTGCCTACCACTTCGGAGACCCTTGTGGAAAGGTGAAGACACACAATATTAAGCTCCCTAATGTATTACATGCTGTATACATATTCAGACTGCGTTCAATGTGTTTCATAATTTCAAACCTGTTTTAAATGCCGAAGAACCAAAAAAAATATACCTACCTACAGATAGCACCATCCACGAATACGCGCCCCACCAATTTCTAGACGAAGGGGTTGCGAGATGCTTGGAGTATGACCCGAGTCTATTAATCGTAGTGTGCGTCTGCATTCATAGGTAATCAGTGTGTACCGACAATACTTAAACATTAGTGGAAGGTTGCACACTTCTACTATAAACTGTAAGGAAGGATAGTGGGGCGCTTCGAGGATGGCACTATCTATATCATATAACTATATGATGTTGGTGTTTCTCGATAACGGTATTAAATCATAAGGTTCCCCAAAATTACAATAAAACTATGTTAGTCGTTGGTAACTGCACATAATAGTGTTCAAGCAATTGTTTATAGCCGCAAAGTGTTAAGAATTACTCATTTTCCAGGTCATCTAGTTATCATCTCAGTCTATGGTCAATTTTGTTATGTGCTGCGATTGCTTGCAAGTCTTGGGATACACAACTAAAACGTGATTAGAATATAGAATAATAACCTTGATTATGAATTAACGATTAATAAAAAGAGTGGTGTCCGAGTAGTTGCTTACAACACAAAGATTGCAAATTCGAATCCCGATTACCAATGAATTTTTCTGAACTTAAATACAGCGGTTAGTCACACCACGAGCTTTACGGTGAAGGAAAACATTGACAGACTTAAGACTTGACAAATTTTGAGAAGAAATTCAATCACGTATGTATGTATAGTCGAGCTTGAGTAAGGGCAATGGACTCGCTATAGGTCACGTTGGCACCAAAAAATATATCTCTTGCGGAAACTGTGTGGGTATTAAATATACACCTCTGCCTACCCCTCGGTGGACCCTAGTGAGAAGGCATGAGGATATATAATCATAGCTATGATGATACACGTATAAATAAATACGGACGGAGATTTCACCGTAAAGCTCGTGGTGTGACTAATCACTGTACTTAAATTCAGAAAAAACTCATTGGTACAGTCGGGATTCGAACTTGCGACCTTTGCGTCGCAGGCAATTGCTCGAACCACTCGGCCACCACGGCTTTACCCGGGACCTTACTTGGACCCGATAGGTGGCGCCACAATCGTATTTTTTCACCCGAGCGAAGCTGGGTGGGACAACTAGTACCTAGCATTTATTATCCTTAGACACGTACTTCGGCAAACCATTTACAAAGCAGTTATCAAAATGCTTATGATACCGTTTGCTCAAGTACCGCCATTATACGGCCGTATTGCGGAGTATGTGCCCATTGCAATAACAATTACTCTCATTTGTAGCGCTAAGTACATTGTTATTTTAAAGCAATATTTTTTTTATATTGCCCTATCATTCTGGACGTGTTCTCGTCCTTTTCAGTTGGAAATTTACAATATTTGTTGCTAATTTTGTATGGAGATGAAAAGGTATGAAAATAAAACATGTTCCTAAATGCGAAGTCTTTACGACTTTAACACGTGTATTGCTTGAACAGTGTCTAAATTTATAAAATGATTTAGCATTTTCATATTTTCATACTTAACTTTGGATAAGCTGTGAATGAAATATCTGAGCTTGAGATGACCTTTTGATGTTTTTATTCGTGTTTTACTATTACTACTAGAAGTGTCATGCGGTTTCATCCGCGTAAATTTGCAGGAATGGCTGCGTCAAGGGTCTCATACCTTAACGCTCGTAAAAACTCGTCGAACAGATATGCAAAGCAACTGACGTGAAGTAGGGCTTAGGGTTAAGATAAAGATACGCATATTACGTTGGTTTGGACATAAAGAAAGGTTAAGGGAAGAAACATTGACAAATACATATGTATACAATGTGAGTGTCTCGAAGAAGAGGCAGAGGTAGACCACGTTTCAACTAACTAGATCAAATCGATCAGACACTCACAGAAAGGAACATCAAGTGTATGTACTCTGTATTTATGTATGTATGTATAGTAAACTGGTGAGCATGTATGAAGAGACTGGTTAATGTGGATGAATCGAAAGAGGTCTGTAAAACCCCGTGCATGACGCGACGTGATGATATGTATGTGTTTAACATTGTAATTCGTCGAACACATTTGCAAGCACACTTTCAAGTATTCTATTCTAGTCTATCTGCTGTTATCAGATAAATAGTTTTTGTCGCCAACAGACACAATAGCGCCTAGGTACGTAGCCAAAACACTTCTACGCAGAATAGAAAGCGTTCGCAATCTACTTAAGTAACTTAGATTAAATTCATGACGAGTTCATTACAGTTGTCGTTCTGTAGGTATTTTGAGCCTGTTATTTGGCATCACCATACTATAATGCCACACAAATTGACCTAGTCCCAAATTAAGCAAATCTTGTGTTATGGTAACTAGACAACGATATATTTATTTATATAGAGAGATATATACTTAAATACATAGGACATCCAAGACTAAGGTACAAATACTCGTGTTCATCACACAAATATTTGCCCTCAGCGGGATTCGAACCCGCGACCTCAAGTTTCGCAGTCAGGAGCTCTAACCACTAGACCAGACGGTCGTATTGGGTGAAAGGAACGTCTTTATAAAGAAAGTTTATTGCTGTCTCCTTCGGTCGTACGTTGGTTATGCGCATGCATGCGAGGGAATCTTTTCATGACGTGACTGTCTTCTGTCCTTCCCTTTGACGACCGTCTGGTCTAATGCTTAGAGCTTCTGACTGTAAAACTTGAGGTCGCGGGTTCGAATCCCGCTGAGGGCACATAGTATTTGTACATTAGTCTTGGATGTCCTGTGCAATTGTGTAGGTATATATCTATCTAAATAAGTAAATATATCGTTTGCTAAGTTACACCACAACACAAGCTTTGCTTAATTTGGGACTAGGTAAATTTGTGTGGAATTGTCCCAAGGTATTTATTTATTTATTTATTTACCACAAGGTAAACTTAGTTACAAGACAACACTGAAGTAGTGAGCAGCTGCGTTGCTCTATACGACAGAGGATTGTCCCAGCCAGGGAACTACAAGCATCGACGCAAGATCCCTACTTCTCCCTAAATAGGTCGGTTACCTGGCGTATGCTGGTTTTCAAACGTTCCATTTTCGTGGCAGACCTCTAAAGGGCGCAGAGGTCGCATGCTCCACGGACAGAATTCTTGCCGGTTCTTCTCCATGGAAGCGACCAACCCGAACCGTGCTTCTTTTTCGACGTTTTATAAGTGCCCACCTGGGCCTATGTGAAATAAAAAGATTTTGATTTTGATTTTGAGAATGTTTTCTTTTGTTTTGTGTGTGAATTGCGAAAACTCACCTTAGAATAACATCGTATGAGACGAAAAGGGATAATTGTGCATATTGTGTCGTTTCCGTGAGATATATTCGATCGCAATCAAATAGAATAAAATTAATTTGGTATATATTAAAATAAACACACCAATAACAACACCGTGTGAACATATAATATGTATTTTTTACATTCACAAGCACAATTATCAACAAGTATGCCCCAACAATGGTCCGGTCGCAACGCGGAAATCGGAAGTGATTTACAGGAACGCGGTAAAATTGTACACTACGATAAATGTATTACATACTATATTAATAACATTATATATTATTCTGCCGTGGTGGCCGAGTGGTTCGAGTGGTTACACGCGACACAAACATTGCAAGTTCGACTGTACCAATGAGTTTATATGAACTTTAGTACAGTGATTAGTTACCACGAGCTTTACTTTGAAGGAAACACCGAGAGGAAACCTGCAAATGCTTGAGAAGAAACTCAAAACCGTGTGTATAGTCGTATTCGAGTAACGGTGGTAGACTCGGCGTCTATCCCGTTGGCACCTAAAATATATATCTAGCTGAAAGTGGGAGTATACTCACTACACGTCTGCTTACCCCTTCGGGGAACGTTCTTAAAATATTCTTATTATATTATATATTTATACCTAGAGAAACCCGCAACAGAGAGTTCATTCCACAGTCTGTGCGTTGGCAGAAGGAAACTCCTTTATAACTGCGCAGTGCGAAACCTGTTTGGTAGAGGTACTGAAGGTATGGGGATGAATTCCCCGTCGACGGCTAGAGGTGTGGTGGCAGAAGATAGGCGTAGGCACCATATCGAATAATTCGTCGGAACACTCTTTTTACCGTTACACAAGCGGTAGAATACACAGGGAACCAATGTTTCTCATACTTAGACTAGGATATTTTTATTGGAAATGGTGGTAATTTTAGTTTTATTTGTGTACGTAACGTTCAATAAATATTCCATATGTCCCGTCCCCTTACGTTGAATAAAATATTTTGATTTAAATAATTTTTTTTTACTTTGAGGTTTCATATCACCTGCGACCGTGGGACACAATCCTACCTAGATGAACAGGTTTGGTTCCCAGTTTATGTATTAGTGTTCGAAGCGTTTTTATGACGTGTGGATTTGCATAGATATAACAATCTCGCAAGTTAACAATTAGTGTCGTGTCGTGTAGTGTATGTATAATGTGCACTTTGTCGTAATTATCCCTTATCTATTCGAGCCTTTGATTAAAAACTTACTGAAGGTCGAAACGCTTTTTTGTTCTCCCTCAGACATCTAATTAAGGTATTGTTATTGTTTGCTTCTCTTACATATAATATATTTTGGTGTTATGTTAATATTTTGTATTATATTTTCATTTGAAATTGTGATATATAATTACTTATAAAAAAACTAATTTTATAATGTGGTCTACTTTGTGTTCTTAATAATTAATAATGATGATCGTATTTTATATCTTTACGCCTTCGAACAAGGGTCCCCGAAAGGGTTGGCAATGGTGTGCAGTAACCACACACCCACATTCCGCCGAGATATATATTAGGTGCCAACGTGACAGATGGCGAGTCCATCACCGTTACTCAGGCACGACTATACATACCCCTTTTGAATTTCTTCCCAAACGTATGCAGACTTCATCTCGATGCTGTCACCGTAAATCTCGCGGTGTGCTTAATAAAACAATAATAATCATAAAATGCTAATGGAACAATATAAAATATAAATATTGTAAATGCAAGCTATATTATGTTGTTTTACACATAATTATTGTAACGACTAGCTGTGTCCCGACAGCCGCGTCCAATCTGATTGGGTCGTAAGACCACTTCTTTAGGAGTTTGCAGTTTACTAGTTAGTATGTGCGCCGTAACATAGTACTATCGATTCGTTTCTTCAAAACGTAGGATATGTTTCATATTCTAGCCAGCCCTACAGGAATAGTGGCAGGGACAATGTCTTACGGAGGTCATGGGATCCAATTTCGTAAATAAATATAGCAAACGTTCATTACCACATGGATTTTCCTTGATATCAAACTAAACACTAAAATAACAAAATTTCCAGGTAATCTGATGTCGTGTACTGTTTCGCACACACGTGTTTTCCTCGGTATTTCCTCCAAATAACATTAACGGAATGATTATCATGTGCCACACGTCTGCGCGACACTCGTGTTGTTCTCTTTTGTTTGTTTTCATTGGTTATAATGTATTCATTGACTGACTGACCGCAAAGTTCTGTGGAATCTTTTCTTCGTCCACAAATGTATAAAGCACACACTCACCACAAAGCACTTTACAAAGAAACCATACGTTTTCAAGGTGTCAACCACAATAATGGTTATACGGCAAAACCTGCTAACATTATAATTGTGTAAGTTTGTGAGGATGTTTGTTACTCAATCGCGCCAGAAAGGCTGAACAGAATTGGAGGAAATTCGCCACAGGGATAGATTACTTGCTGGATTAACACATGATACTAATTTTACGAGGTTGCCACCGCAAGGGCTAGGGCAAGGGCATTATATATCTGCTCGTAGGAAGACCCAGTGACTCTGGGTACCGATTACGAAAAGAAACCAAAGTAATAATTATATTAACATTGAATTAAACGATTCACATTGAATTAAGCGATTATCGTTAAAGTAGGAAATGGGTCAACGGTCCGCCTTGATCTTAACTTGTGAAAACTAAAGTAGAAATACCTATAAACGTTTTCCCTTTCCGGTCAACGTTGGTTCTATTAATGGTAATTATAGCCAACTAGTTACGCCTCGCAGATTCACCCGCGCTTAATTTGAATACGAATAGATTATGTTACTTTAAATATTTTCGCAGGAACTTACTTTTTAAATATAACTCGTGTTACTTCGGAAAAGCTGTGCATACGTGATTTTTTTTAAATCGGTTAGGTAGTTTTGGAGTTTATTATATTCCAAACAATTTATCAAACTTACAAACAATTAAGAGCCGTGGTGGCCGAGCGGTTTGTTAAGTTGCCCTCAAAACAAAGACTGGAAGTTCGAATCCTGACTGTACCAATGTATTTTTCTGAACTTAAGTACAGGCATTAGTCACACCACGAGCTTTACGGTGAAGGGAAACATCGAGAGGGAACTTGCATACGAAGAAATTCAAAGTCGTGCTTTAGGAGTACCTAAACCACTTACCATAGTAGGTACTAGGTATACTATCTCCACACCTTCGCCTATCTCTTTGGGGACGGGACCTTTGTAATATATACGCCTTCCCACAAGGGTGCTTCTGCTCACACTTTTGCTGCCCATCAACGCCGACATGGCCCCATTCATACTTCGCATCTCCTGTGAAAATGCTTCAACAACTAAAGTTAAAAATATTTAAAATCACAGCTCAATATAAACACAGCTGAGAATGCTGTTATGACATCTTTAATAAAGCTTGAAAGACAAAAAAACTGTTGAATGAGCTGTTAAGCCACCAGACCTTGGTCCGTACATGTCGCGCCAAACTATTGTCACGAATCGTTCTTAGCAAATAACTACTTTGATGATCTATCTTAAGAATTATTTCAATGCAATTTTATGTACACGATTTTTTTTTTGTACTTATCTATATAATAATAAACTGACAATCGGTAATAATTGAGCCACAGTAGTTGAGTGGTTTACGTAGTCGGCCGCAAAATTGAGATTGCAGGTTCAAACGCTGGCAGTCTGTAGTCTATACCAAAGAGTTTCTGAATTTTAGTGATAAAAAAATTAAAAACGGAAAAATAATTATCTTTCCATTCATCCTCATCCATCAGTCTGCTTCATACATGCGTGTCGGTTTCTAGTGGATGTGGACGTCTACCATATAACAGCGTGAAGTAGGAATCTTGTAATACAATCATTCGATACAGTGAGTTGAATTTATGTGATCCTGGTATCAGTTTCAAGTGACGGAACGATATCACTCAAGGATAAATACTACTTATAGAGCGATGATATCAATAAATCGCTAAATCATAATACTTACTTTTTTTGGCAAAGAACCGATAAATTTATAATAAATTTATATTACACATTTTTCAAAATCCACATTTTATGATCGCGTAGGCTTTGGGCGAGGTTTGCTCGCCTTGTCGCTCCAAAGTGGTGATTGATATCCATATTTTTGTATGAGTTTTCAAGCTTAATGCATTATTCAGTAGGGTAAAAAATCGGTTTTACGGTTAGTTCCTAGTCTATAATTGTTTGGTTTATTTACGGTTGGCGACCTCTATGTGTTCCGGTGTTCGTACGCCCGTATTCATATTATATCTTGTGTGTTCCATCTGACTTGTTTCGATCTTTCGATCGCTTCCGCTTCGTATATTATGTAGTTAAAGTTAAACAACAAAAGTAATATGGAATTGTGAAGTACAGAATGTCTCAGAAAGTAGAACGGATGTCTTCTATAAGTTGTAGGGTGTTGTGAATATATCCTCATGACGATGCAATAAAACAAATAGCTACAAAGATAACCAAATTACAGCACTATTGAAGGGATTAAAACTCACTCCGAAAATTGATTTAAAGGGTTCTTTTTTTCAAAAATTATTAATCAGGTGAAAAAATTAAAACGTAAGATTCTAAATTTATATTGTAGCAGAATTTTAAAAGTTTCTCAACTTGTCAAGTTTTTTTTTCATTTGCTTCCTTTCATTGTACCCTACCACCTATTTGAGCCCCATTTTCTATGGCAACTGGCATTATTGTATACTTGAAAGTCAACAAGGTTAGGTTAACCCTTTCATCGAATAAAGTGGCTTAATTGCTGAAAAAACCCATATGCAATAGGATTACCATACGGGAATCGTTCCCGCATCTTAGGATGCACAGACGTATTATTTCAAGTATTTCTTTTACAACTCTGAACTGTATGAAGACTCCAAGCGCTTCCATCTAGGTGTCTCTAGAGTGTACTTGCGCTTGCGCAGACGGCACGGTGCGTGCGGTCGACAACCTCGCGCCCCTGACTCACTTGCATATTAACCTGTGATTGTATTCGCGTTTAATTGTCTAATAATCACCGTTTATAATAATTCTTGTTTGATGACGATGAATAAAAAACTATCTACTAAAATTAATAGGTATATTTTGGCATTCCCATTATTGGGATGACTGCGTGTTTTATGTTGTCACCTGTCAAGTAATGTTATGAAATTTTAAGCCGCGTATAGCTTTTTTGAACTTAGTTCATTTACTTTTTGTGAGCTTACGGCGAAATATACCCTGTACACACTTGTTGAGAAGATTCAATATCAATTAAAAATCAAAAATTTCATTTGTCATTAATTTGGGTACTATTGCTGTAACGAAAAAAATATTGTATATGCCTAATGATTTGAAAAGAGTAACCATGGAGTTTCTTGCAGGTTCTTCTCCATGGAAGCGACCAACCCGAACCGTGCTTCTTCTTTTTCGAGGTTTTATAAGTGCCCACCTGGGCCTATGTGAAATAAAAAGATTTTGATTTTGATTTATGTATGTCGTACATTCTTTGTCATTTATTGATCTCACTGTCCGGAAACGACAGGGAAAGTGACTGTAAAGTAGATAGCATTACACAATATATTTAGTCGGCATTCAGTTCCCGGAACTGGCTAGCCGTGCCAACGGACATTCAGTAGGTCAAGTACACTCGGTCAATTTAATAAACAGGTATATGACATACGTACGTTAAATTTTATTAATATTAAATTTCAACCTAAAAGTATACTGTAATGAACCTTGAAGCGTATTCCAACACATTTCCCAAAAACGTATCTAAAAATTACTTATAAACAGATTTGCCGAGATACTCCTGAATTAAAAAAATCCGGAAGTGTCCGGAAAATATTGCACCAAGGATATTTCACTTAAAGATAAACATCTACCAAGTTTGAAAAACAAATGCGCTTTGGGGCAGAAGCCGCTCGTGGGGTTTTAACACCCCTGTTGTTATGTATGTCTCATGTACACACTTTTTTACATACTAAACTACACTTACACTTAACTAAACTACCTTAAAATGTACCTAACTTATAACATTACTCTTAATTTAATTTCGTTTTCGAAGCAATTATGAATTTGCTTTTTAAACGCCATCTATGGGAAATTTATCCCCATACCCTAGAACCACAAAGTTTCCTTCCGCAAACGCTCAAGCTGTGGTGACAGCGTGAAGGTCTTTAAGAAGGGTGTGAAATGATTACCACAGGACTGCTCCGCGGCGGTGGTAACCGCATACCATCAGGCAATCCGCATGCTTGTTTGCAACCCGTGTGGTATACAAAAAAATAATAATATGTTATCACAAAAATTGCCATGTAAATGTCAACTTGCCTTTTTTTTTATACAACAAGAGTGGCAAACAAGCATACGGCCTACCTGATGGGAAACGGTTACCGTAGCCTATTTACGCTCACGATACCGATGTATCACTTGCGTGTTGCCACTCTGTGTTCGGAGTGTTATAGTGTGTTGGCAGCATAAGGTTTAATCCCTCTGCTTCCAACACATTGTAACAATCCTCCCCCCTCCCCAAGGAGCGCATTACTGGAAACCTTATTCACCGCGTAGGAACACAACACAAAAAATTGTGTTATTTGGCTACGGAATTCTGTAAGGTGGTCCTGCCCCAGTCGGGCAGCTCCGAATTCGAACGAGAAACCCGTTATGCCCTACCTCTCTTGTCTATGATTGGGAATTTTATAAACATGATAAGATTTCAGCAACAAATATTTTTCATGACATATTAGTGTATAATACTGTGTCAAGCTTATAGCAAACTATGACCTATCCCAACCGCGATTACAATGTCGAGTCCGTTTTCATCACTTGTGCGGTCCGTTACCGAATTTATTTCTAATCAGCTTACGACATCAGAGGCTCGGCCGCACGACACTTTCCTACTAGATTGTCATTGTATTAAGCAGCTACGGCTCTGTTATCCTGGTATATACATCCCACTGCTGGGTAAAGGCCACCCCATTAACAGATGTCTATGTGTGTATGTGCATCGCTATACTGTGGAGTGTTGGCGATGTGTGGCGTTCCTGTCTCTTGCGTCACATCGAATTTTCTTCCCCCATTCTTTCTATATGTCCTTGCCTTTCTTCCCCCCTCGTTCATGCCATTTCACGCCTATCTCTTTATTCGTTCTATTTCCACGATCCTACTACCATACCCAGGATTTCCAACCGTGTTCTGGAATCATTTTCATTTCCAATTAGAAGATTATATTTAACAAAAAACTTTAGCATAGTAGACAAGTCTGTGGCCGTTTCTCTGTCACGACTTCACATACGTCACTGAATTTTGTCACTGAAAATGTCAGTTATCAGTTATCAGACGTAAGCAGGTTTCCCCACGATGTTTACCTTCACCGAAATGATTACGACATGACCACATCCGGATGTATGTTTAATTTCAAACATTTAACACAAACTTTCGAAGAACGTAAAGTTTAGGCGCTCTGTTCATTAACTTGTCGTAGTTAATAATACCATCGTTAATTTATTAGGTCAATGTGAAAAGAGTGTGTACTTAATTAATGGCAGGGTCGTTTACGTGCGAATTCACTGAACACGCTCCATTTCGTTCACCTTGAAATGATAATAGTTATCTTGAAAATGGTGCTATGCAAACAATAATACAGTAATATTGATATACTATATAGCCAACATTTCACTTTGATTCGAATCCCAACGATCTATTTAGTTTTGTTTTTAAATTCATGTTGCTGCAACAATCCATCACACGACGAGTTATAAGGTGACGAAAAAGAAAATAAATCGATACGATTGAGTATTATTCCGTGGTCATTCGTTATGTCCAGCTGTGTCGGAGACTCGGTGGCATATTGGCCACTCTACCACAGTGGCACCTTAGTATAATAACCAGCGAAAAGAGGGATTTTAAGGATGTTAAGGCTTTGCTAAATCTTTCGCGGTACTTCTGGAAAACCATGTATGACTATTGACTAAGAAAATAATAATAGTTTAAAAAAACAAAAAAAATACACTTTTTATAGAAAATCCAACAAAAAAATAGAAAAATGTTTAAAATATTGAATTGTCATCGGTCCTTAATAAGTATGCCAAATTTCGAGTTAATCCGACGTTTTGAAGGGGTTAAAATCATGTTCAAAGATTTCGTTACATACTAACATACATACGTCTCAAGCTAATAAAAGCGTATTAATATTAAAAACTGAAATTTTTGACAATTTGTCGCCATGGCACCCAGTGAAACAATGGCTATACCTGCGTAGTGATGTTCCGAATGTTGCCGCTGCAATATAGCTTGTGATTCATGGACTATTATTTCAATAGGCCTATTTCGGAAGATAATAAAATGTTGATAACCTTGCTGGCTTTCTAGCCGATTTAAGAAATATAGATCCATGACATACTTGTTTTCACGATGGCTGAGTCGTTGTAGTAGTCGCGTGCAAAGTTAGGATAGCAGGTTACAATCCCGGCAAGCTATACCAACGCGTACTGACCCGATTAATGACGACGTGAGACTAGCTATTTGTCACGATGACACGACATGATTTTCGTTGGGGAATTTGGGGAGTCTGTTGGAAAGATTCCCACTTTCAAGATCTCTAAATTCGCATCATGTAACCCTGACTGCGATGTGTTTACGGACGGATGGAAGGCTATCATGTCTGGAGTATGGCGAGATGAGTGAGGTATTAGTGTAATTGGTTTATAGCCGTAATTATTAAGTATTAATCAATAAATAAATAGATAATATTACCTACAATTCAAATTCAAATAATCTGAGTACGTATATGCTTCTAAGCAAGTCTAAGTACATACTTTATATACATATATCCAAGAGTTAGACACGAATGATCGCGCTAAGCATAAACGTATCTGCCGCTAGAAGTAATGTTGTGTTTTTTGTTTCACAGGCGCGCGTCCATGATGTCTCCCCGACAGCTGATGCGTAACTCCAACATGACGCAGAAGTGGCAGCGGAGGGAGATCTCCAACTTCGAGTATCTCATGTTCCTCAATACCATCGCTGGTGAGTACGCCATTGAGAGTTCAAGGTCTTCTGGTTTGCAGAACACTGCCGACAAACATCCTTAATTTTTGTTTTCTTCTTTGATATTACTTCCACATTTTCTTTTTGAGCCACTAGCAATATGGTCAGTGGTAGATTTACCAGCAGGCTGGGTAGGCTGGAGCAGAGGGAGGCAGATTTTTGAAATGAGTGAAAATGGTGAAATAGTTTTACGCGCAATTTCAAATTGTTAGATTGTAAGAATAACCTAGGACATGAAAAGGGGAGGCCTATATGTCCAGCAGTGGACTATTATACGCTGATGATGATGATGAAAATTGCAGAGGCAAGGGCGGCAAAAACAGCCTATACCTTGACAAATTTGTAAATCAGCCCCTGTATATGGTCATACCTGCATCTCGTGTAACTACGAAGAGACCTCTATCTATCATATTTAAAGATAACATGGTATATAGTTGGTACAAAGTATGGTTCTTACAAACGTGTAGGTACCATCCTGAGTTATAATTTGAACGTGCAATGTTAACTTTCCAAATGTATTTACATGTATTAAGTTTCTAGTTACGATACGTTATCCATTTAAAAAAAAAAATATTTTTGACCACCTGTGCATACTAGCTACCTACATGTGTACTAGCTACCCGTAAAATAAGTTTCGGCAACACGATCGTAGCGCTACCTATCGGCTCCAATTGTGAATCTAAGCCATTCTTGAATACACTTGAGAACCATCGGTCCAGCCGTTTAGGACGAGTTCAGTCACATATACAAATTCAGAAAAACTCGATTAGTACCAGTCGGGATTCGAACTTGCAATCTTTGTGTTGCAGGCTCTACTCGAACCACTCGGCCACCACGGCTTTATCTCCATGCAATTTCCATGTTGATTTAGCTATTTTTTTTTGTCTTTCAACTGTCACAATCGGCGGCGGAGCTTGGCGTGCTTGCGACAAACACTTGTCGCCCCCTGAAATAATGTACTAACTTATTAGATGACAATACAAATGTTGACAACATTTCTCAACACTGCCATTGCAAATACTAGCTCCGTTGTAGACACTGGAAACAGTAGTCCAACTACATAAAGAATAATAAATCAACGCGTGGTTAAATAGCCACTGCAGTGTCTGAGGTATTGAATCTGCCGCTTTACAACAATATTGATCAGTCATAAGTATATAAATGGAGTGATTAGTGAAGAAATTATTAACAGAACAAATAAAGTGTGTGCAAGAATAGACAGAGGAAAACCACGTTCCAACTAACTAGACCAAATTGATCGGACACTCAAAGGTACATCAAGAGTACTCGAAACCGGCGAGTATGCATAGAGAGACTGATGAATGAGGACGCAGTAGAAGACGTATGTAAGTCTTGAGGGAGCTGGCGCTCTACTATCTCTACCTTCTGCGTTAGGGACGTGTTGATATGTAAAAAATTATGCTGTACGTCTATCACCGAAGTCATCTTAAACGGCTGGCTCGATTTCGAAAAAATTCTGTGTGTATATTTCAATGGTTTCCTGCTTGTTTTGACGACACAATTGGACCCGGTATTTGGAAGCTGCTGCCGTGTTTCGCGAGCTTTTATTAAAAGCAGTAGTGTCTTGACTATATAATTCAATGTCTCCGTAACTCTAGTACTGCTTTTATCTGTGCACTGTGTCATTGTCGTGATAAACTTACGATGACGTAAGATAAAGTGATTACGTAAAGAGCGTTTTTTGCGTGCAAGTAGCCGTAACTTGCCGACTGCTGCGCTGTTATTAAACCAAATTGCTCGCTCATATGTCGATGTTACGTAGCTAATAATGGACTCGGGTGCCGCTTACTTTTAATTATTGTCATGTATTGAGCCGAGGAGGTAAGCTCCTCACGGGTAGGCAGAATTAATATACCGCCAGCTCTCTCATGTTCTCTTTCGCTCCATCCACATTCGTCATTCTCTTTACACATGCTCGCATACCTATTCTTGACGTTCTCATCCTTGAATCGATTCGATTACAAATTCAATGATAGGTTTAGACCCTAGTCGGTGTCTTCTTATATTTTTTTCCGAATTAAACTTTACAAATGTATAATACCGCGAACTCTATGGTCGGGAAAAATATATCCAGGCATCTGCGTGCGTCTGAGAAATAATCACAGATGTTTGAGCTTCATCTGTCACATTGGGGCGTCACATATACATATCTTCTGGGCATGAGGGTGTTATTAGTACCCTGTCTGCTCCGCCAGAGACCCTTTGTACATAGGTGTGAAGTTGAGGTTATAACGCCAGTACTCAACTCGCTGACCGAGTCCTCTGCTCCCAATTATTTTCTATTATATAGGTCATGCGTAGGCTGTCTCGTACACTCTAGGAACTGGCATCAAACCTTGTCCAGTAATTTTACTTTAAATTTTCTATGTCCTGCGTAAAATATCATTGGATTTTATTTTAGTAAACATATCCTTTTTAATCAATCCAGCTAATAAGCTCTCATCTCTATAACAGGTTCCAATCCAATTCGTGAAAGATGCGATACGTGAAAGAGGAACAAACGTTAAATAAATGTGTATAATATTTCATCACCATCATCATATCATCACGCCAAGCCCCTAAGAGCCGGTATAATATTTGTAGAACAGTAAAATAGAAAGGGGTGTAACAGCACTCTATCTTCGCCGGAGATAAGGTGACTCCGTGACTTTGAACATCTTTTCGAACGCTGTGTCTTGCTTGCTTCAATTTTTATCACGTAGTTTGTCGAGTGATAAAATATCGCCCGCGCTTTGTGTCAAAGCTTTGTCTGTCGCAGATGCGAATCATACCCTAAGGAATCCAATTATTATGCTAATTTCCTGCTATGCATACTAATATTATTACACAACAGATTACAATATATCGCGCGGGTATATAATTATGTATATATTTATCGTTATAATAATATAATGCCGTGCACATAACTACGAGCAACATGTCCAACTTGAATTACGCTCGTCAATATGTATTAAGACCTTATTCTTACATATATATACATATATATTTATGCCACTAAGGTGGGAATCCAGCATGTTGGCAAGCGGTTATCGTCGCCTTAAATATGGTATTCAGAATAGTTCTTAATTAAAAGTTAGTATTGATTAAGAGCCGTGGTGGCCGAGTGGTTCGAGCAGTTGCCTGCGACGCAAAGGTCGCAAGTTCGAATCCCGACTGTACCAATGAGTTTTTCTGAACTTAAGTACAGTGATTAGTCACACCACGAGCTTTACGGTGAAGGAAAACATCGAGAGGAAACCTGCATACGTCTGAGAAGAGATTCAAAGGCGTATGTATAGTCGTGCTTGAGTAACGGCGATGGACTCGCCATCTGTCACGTTGGCACCTAATATACCTCTGGCGGAAAGTGGGTGTATGGGTATTACCTATACACCTCTGCCTACCCCTTCGGGGACCCTTGTGGGAAGGCGTGAGGATATATTATTATATATACATATATATTTATGCCTCTAAGGTGGGAATCCAGCATGTTGGCAAGCGGTTATTGCCGCCTTAAATATGGTATTCAGAATAGTTCAGTATAGAAAATAAAAAAAAAGTGTTTCTAATGTCCTAATACAACGTACCTACATATATATATATATCATCAAGCCGACTCCCTCACGGGGTGGGCAAACTTAACATTATAAATGTGTAAGTTAGCGAGGCTGTTTGTACCTTTTCACGCAGAAACTAATGGAATTGGATATAATTTGGAACAGTAAGTAACAGAAAAAAGTATCGCTGATATCAAATTTTTCACGGGTGAAGCCATGGGTAATTACTAGATACACAAGTGTATTGTGTAGACGCTGAACTTCATGCATACATACATATAATTATCCCACACGAGCTAGGCAGAGGGGCTAGACTTGCAAACCTCTTACGCTTCAAGCATGTCATTTCATGCAAATGATTACAATAAATTATATGGATAAATAAGCGAGAACGTTGCAAACACGTTTATCACGTAACACGCTAATTGCTGTGATAAGTGATTGTCTCATTAACTACACACAATGGTGATTGGCATTGTCACTGGCACCGGACAACATCTAAGGATCATTATCTAGGACCCGCTGACAATGATTGCAATGATAATATTTGAGAGAGATTAGGACATATTGATTTTATCGATATGCAAGGCCGTGGTGACTGAGTCGTTCGAGCAGTCACAGGCATGCAATACAGAGATTGCACATTTTAATCCCGACTGTGCCGTTTTTCAGTACAGTGATTAGTCACACCACGAGCTTTACTATGACGGAAAACATAGAGTTTTATTAAATACTAGCCGCCCGTCCCGGCATCGCACGGGTGGACATTTATTTATCAGTGATAAAGTAGCATTCAAATGGTGAAAGAATTTTTAAAATCGGTCCAGTACTTTTTGGGCCTATTGCTTACAAACATACTTACATACAAATCTTTCCTCTTTATATTATATTATAGTATATGAAAGAAATCGTACGAGTTAATGACTTGACCTCCTCCAGAAAAGATCCCAAGGATGGCGCAATGAGCGTAATAAAGTTTATTGGTAAATAGCGCGGCTAATGGCCACTACTACCGGTCACATGCAACCAGCTCTCACTCACTTATTCGTAAAACCTAAGTGAGCTTGCCACTGCGTGTGACACTGTGCAGTTTCAAAAAGGTCTCACGTTACAATATTTTTTCATCCATCCACTTTACTAATAGAAAAAAAAACACTCTAACAAACTCAAACTCGCCATCTGACAAGTTCTCCGCCGTCTCTTAAACATGGCTCTAGTACGTCTTTTAATTTCTTCGACCTGCAGACGTATGCAGGTTTATTCTCGATGTTTCCCTTCACCGTTAAGTTCGTGGTGTGACTAATCACTGTACTTAAGTTCAGGTACACTCATTGTAAAAAAAACGTATGTAAATCGTTCACAGATACAAAACGTTTCCTACAATGATGACATTAGGTGTGTTTATTTGTTTTTCATTCATCAAAATATTTTAACTATTTACTTAACGTATGTGTTCGAGGCGAACTGTGACGCACAGTGTGTAATCTTGTAACAATCTTACAAAATATTTATTTTTCTGCGTTAATCTGTTTGTTGTCTATACCGCTGGGACGTCATAACGTATAAATTACGACGACATAACGTATAAGTACGTCACCCTCCAGGGCCGGATTTAGGGGAGGGCAACCGGGGCTACAGCCCCGGGGCCTCCAAAAAGAGGGCCCCCACACTAGAGACTTCGGGAATAAAAAAATATTCAGTCTGGTGAACACTAGTAAACAATATTGCATTTGAATTTTTTTTTTTCGTATTTACGTTGACACTGAAATTTAATTTCAGATAATTCTTGTATCCGATTATATTTATAAGTTTGTCAAATAATAAAATAATCTATACTTGGTTTAATAAAATTATTTATTGGAAAATTCGACTGTAAAAAAATTACCATTTTATTTGGAAAACAATTCGGGGCCCGGGGCCTCCAGACCTCTAAATCCGGCATTGCCACCCTCTGACGGCAGGAGATCAATTTGAAATTAAACGATAGGAATAACATATTTAGTGGACTTAAAAAGTACGGTTTTTTGGGTTTAGATCATGTTGCAATTCGGAACAAGCGATAGACACATACAACGTATAAATAAATACCTTGGGGCCATTCCACACAAATGGATATAGCCCTTGTGGGGAGGCGTGAGTATATATATATAAATTTATGTATGATGATCATTACTGACGTCAAATATGGCGCTGAAATTCTTCTAAGACATCAGCAAATTTCCTCAATGTATTTTCCTTCCGTGAGACTCGCGTTAACAAATCACTGTATTTAAGATAACTCAAACTAAACTTACAATCTTGGCATTATGGGTGTTTATTTAAAGCCATCAAGCCATTACATTTAATGGAATGTTGTTATATTTATATTATTATAATGAGGCTGAGTTTGTTCGTCTCTCGGTTCGACCGGTTTTTATAATTGCTATATATTAATTTTCAGACATTTATGCATATTTTGTTAGTAACAATATTCTTATTAACTGTATTAGTAAAACACACGGTATTTAAAATAATATAAAGATAAAATAGGATAGGTAACTACTTTGAGACACGAACTCGTGCGGCAACATCGTGTATAGTACATTAATAGGCCCTTCAACCCTTCCAGCTATAATATCGAGAACTATTAATGCGATTTGAAAATAAAATTGTGCATTAAATAGCTTGTTTATTGAGGAAGCTTTTTGAAGCTTGAAGCCACTTGGGTGGCAAACAAGCATGCGGCCCGCCTGATGAAAAGCGGATACCGCCGCCAATGGACGCTTGCAACACCAGGGGTATCACTCGCGCGTTGCCGACCCTGCAGGAATCTCTTCACACCCTTCTTGAAGAACTCCATCCTGTACTCTCCATCCTGTACTCTCCACGGAAAACCTCAACGGGGCGCTCATTCCACAGCCTGAGCGTTCGCGAAAAGAAACTCCTTTGGAACCGCGCAGTGCGAGACCTATCTAGATTGGCTCTAAGGTATGGGGATGAATTCCCCGTCGATGGCGAGAGGTGCGGTGGTAGAAGGTGGAAGTGGGCATCAAGTCGAACAATTCTTCAGAACACTCCCCTACAGTCTTTATATCAGCATGCTACTAGCCCAAGGAGCGGAGCAGTAATCATATACCTATATGAATTGAACGCGAGTGAACTCGCGGGTACAGCTAGTTCATAATGTATCATATTTCCCTGTTGTCGTTGAGTTGTATCCTTTACATAATGTATATTTGCATTTAATTATCTATGATTTGTAGTAACAGTTAAGGTAATTACTTGACAAGACGTTTCGTGTAGAATGATTTCTCCCACTCGTTAGCCTCGAGGTCAAAGAAACTGGTGCTGCCGCTCGGAATTGCCCGTGTATACTCAGAACAAAATGCTAGATTTTTTTTTATATTTAACTAACTTATACTTTAGCTTTACGCCGAGGAAAACCTTTAAAAGAAAAATTTGAGAAGAAATTCAAAGACGTATATATAGACGTGCTTGGGTAACGGCGATGGACTCGCCATCTGTCTCGTTGGCACATAAAATACACCTCCGGTGAAAAGTGGGTGTGTGTGTATCCCTGCCTGCTCTTTCAGGGACCCTTGCGGGAAGGCGTGAAGATATTATGATATTTTATAATTAAATAAAACCTTTTGTTAAATAATGTTTTTTTTATACCACATGGGTGGCAAACAAGCATGTGGTACGCCTGATGGTAAGAGTGTACCGCCACCTAATGGACGCTTGCAACACCAGGGAGATTACTCGCGCGTTGCCTACCCAATATATTTAATATATGTTTAACTGACGATGAAAATCGCCCGAAAATTTATGTTTATATCGGTGCGTTAAGACAGACACCGCGGAGGTATCTATTATATTATACAACATAGAAGTGTCCCGCCATTTCGAACTTGTGAAATTCGATAATGCATTTATTTTCCAAATTGTCGAGATATGCGCGTAAAAACAAACTGTTTAGAAAATTATCTCCAAATAAATTATAGATTAGTTTTAGTTTAGTACTCATAGACAGCTCCCGCTAGTAATGTGTAAGGTGTCCTTAATACAATTAACAGTACCTCTTTATCAACTCCACAGCTTTCGTTGTCAGCATAATTGTAGAGTATTGATTATTGTCCTCACTTCACAATAACGTTACGTGTAACTCGCCACTTCACAATCACTTTTTGGTTTAATTCCTTTGTACTTTCACTCCATTTTCAAGATTGATTTGTGTAAACTACCGCGCCCGCGAAAGTTGACTGCCATTTGACAGCCATTCGCGGAGCCGTGGCGGGAAAGCGCGCTCACTTGCCCATAACAATGGCTGTACGGACTTAGGGTCCGGGCGCAGTAGACTGAACAAACAGTACTGCATTATTGCTAAACTGTACTATATACATCCTAATTTTTTTAACAAAAATGTTGTATGCTGTTGTGTGTTACTCAATCAGGCAATACACTGATGAATGAATATAATGCCTGCCTACGAAAAAATTCGCATGCCAATATTATGTGGCCGACCGCGAGACTCGATAACTATTTACATTTGGACATTACATTTAATTATGTAACTTAATACCAATATATAAGTGGGTTCGGCGTAGAGAGAGATCAGATGCTAAGATACATAGCAAAACTGACCACGTTGTCATACGAAATAATTTAAATTTAACAGCGATTTGTTATTATTACGTAACATCCCTCAATTGCTGCCGACTGTATGGTGATACATGGTGTCTCAGAATACAGGAATTACAGGACAGGACAGTTGCTCAAATATAAAGAAATACTAAGTTATAAAAAATGTTTTTTTTTGTACCTTACTTTCGTATTAGTTTTGCTGTAACGATAGAGTTAAATATATAGTCTCGTGCCGTATTTTTTTATGTCGTGACTATTTTCTAAAAAATCCCCACAAACCATGTTTAAGAGTGAATATTCACAATTTCCGACAACTTTTAGAAGACAACTGTTATGTTTTATTAACATCCTGTATATAAATCAAATAGCGTCTGACGTCCGTATTATTATGAAGAATATTATTATTATTATACAAATAGTAACTATTGCACGCGTTACTCTTTGGTAGGTAACAACAAGATTTTCTAAGTGGTTGGCTCGTTGCGCTACTGGTACTGTTCGTGTGTTGTGGTCGGTGTGGCTGAGGTCGATATCACATGACATGCTTATCATTGGGTCAAAGGTTCGCTGGATCTGTTGATTGTTAATGCCCGATAGTGGGCTTTGTCGGTGACGTAGATGCAATA
>JACCPG010003603.1:0-31373 GCA_016069955.1 Drepana arcuata
GGTGAAGACGTTTCTTTCTCACCGATAGTGAGCCAAGTCGGCCAGCCTCGCGCGCAGTTCCTCAGCGGGTAAGCGCGGCAGATCGCGGTTATCTACTTGCTCGGCGGCCGCCAGGAGCGAGTCTAGCTGAGCTGCCTGTTGGGTGAACACGTTGAGTTCCGAAGACACTTCATCCAGGAACTGGGTGCGACGTGTCGAGCGTTCTATCAACTTCTCGTATCTAGAATTATTGCAATAAATATAATTTTTAAGTTCAACATATGTAACTTAAGATGATCTTATTACCCAGGTAAGTACTAGCAATATGCGACGTGAGTAAAATGATTTGAATGAAGTTTATTACTGATAAGGGAGAGCTGGCACGCTCTTATACTCTCTCACTCTCACTGTTATTATTCATTGATATTTCGAGTTGGTAAACATACGTTTAATCTGGGGAACCACGAGCCAACGTACTAAAAGTGGAACTAAGTGAAACTAATATCCCCGAAGGGGTAGGCAGAGGTGTATAGGTGGTACCCACACACCCACATTCCGCCAGAGATATATTTTAGGTGCCAACGTGACAGATGGCGAGTCCATCGCCGTTACTCAAGCACGACTATACATACGCCTTTGAATCGCTTTTCAGACGTATGCAGGTTTCCTCTCGATGTTTTTCTTCACCGTATAGCTCGTAGTGTGACCAATCACTGTACTTAAGTTCAGAAAAACTCATTGGTACTTGCAATTTTTGTGTCGCAACTACTCGGCCACCGCGGTTCTGTAAGTGAGACTAGCCAACCGAGAAAATTGGTGTTAGCCCGGGGAGGCCTATACCCAGCCCCCCAGCTGTGGGCGGGGCCTACCTGGCGTAGATGTCGTCGGCCCTCTGCTCCAGCTTCTTGGCGATCCTGGCGTTGTCGGGCAAGCGCGCCGCGTCCCTGGCGGCGCCGGCCAGCTGCCCCAGCGCGGCGCGCCGGCCCTCCAGCTCGGCCGCCAGGATGCGCTGCTCGCGCACCTGCTCCTCCAGCCGGGACCGCACCAGCGACGCTGGCTTCACTACGTTCCTATAGGGGGGAGAGGGGGGCTCATTAGCTGCATGGATATGCAGTTTTATACTAGAAAAGAAAGTGTTCCTAAAGGGGGGAGAGGGGGCTTATTAGCAGCATGGATTATGCTGCCTTTTTTTTCTTGTTTTTTTTTTATACAACAAGAGTGGCAAACAAGCATACGGCCCACCTGATGGGAAACGGTTACCGCAGCCTATTTACGCTCACGATACCGAAGTATCACTTGCGCGTTGCCACTCTGTGTTCGGGGAGTTATAGTGTGTTGACAGCATAATGGGTTTAATCCCTCTGCTTCCAACACAATGTAACAGTCCTCCACCCTCCCCAAGGAGCTCATTACTGGAAACCTTATTCACCACGTAGGACCACAACACAAAAAATTTTGTTATTTGGCTACGGACTTCTATAAGGTGGAGGTCCTGCCCCAGTCGGGCAGCCCCAAATTCGAACGGGAAACCCGTTATGCCCTACCTCTCTTTTATGCTAGAAAAGAAAGTTTTATGCTACCGACGAGCATGTATGAAGAGACTGATGAATGTGGACGAAGCGAGAGGTATGTAAGCCTAGAGAGTACTGGTGCTTTACACTCTCTGCCCAGCCCGTTTTGGCGTGATGATATGTATGTAGAAATAGTATGCTACTGAATTCGAATTTTACTCGGGTGGAACCGCAGGCACAGTCGGTAGAAATATATATAGACGTACATACATACATATCATCGCCAATGCTGTAGTAGGCAGAAGAGTATGGGGCGCAGTTCTCCTCAGACATACGCTACTTTCGCTCAAATCCACATCAATCTTTCTCACTTTCTATGCTCGGTCTCTTAACGTTCCCGTCCTTCAGAGTCCGATCTATTTGATCCAGGTAGTTGGAACGTGGCCTTCCTCTGCCTCTTCTTGCACACACTTTTGCTTTGTATATCTGTTTCGTCAATCTTTCTTCACATATAGACACATACCTATATAGATAAGAGAATAATATGTGTCGATATACATATATAGACACATATTATTTATGCGTGGTTTAAATTCAGGACCCGACAGATGGCGTTGCGATCGTGTTGGGTCGTTCTGTTTACCCTAACTATAAATACAAGGCAGAGGACGACGTCCCAAATACCTAGACCAAATCGATCGGACACTCGAGGAAGAAGAAAATTTTTCGTATAAAATGGATCCGGCAGGGTGCGGCCGGTTCCATTGATGATACAGGCGGCGGTAACCGCTTACCATCAGCAGAGGACATGCTTTTTGGCACGTGTGTGGTACTTACTTGAAGTCGCTCTCGGCGTGCGCCAGCCAGGCCGCCTGCGCCTCAGCCGCGTCCTGAAGCCCCTGCCACTGCAGCAGCGCCGCCTCCAGCTGAGCGCATCTGCCGCCCACCGCCTCCGTGTAATCCTTGTGGCGGCTCGTCAGGTCTATCACTGGCACTTCCAGTTGACGCACTTCCGAGGGCGTGAGGTTGCCCTCTAATGATTTCACTAGTTGGTCGCACGCCTATTGGAAGAAAGGAATTTGAAATAAAGTCTCTTATAAATATAAATAAATACTTTGGGGACAATTGCACACAAATTGACCTAGTCCCAAATTAAGCAAAGCTTGTGTTATGGTAACTAGACAACGATACATTTACTTATTTATATAGATATATATATACATAAATACATAGGACATCCAAGACTAAGGCACAAATACTCGTGTTCACACAAATATCTACCCTCAGCGGGATTTGAACCCGCGACCTCGAGTTTTGCAGTCTTACTAGAATCAGTCGGCAGTTAGGAGCTTTAACCACTAGACCAGACAGCCGTCGTAAGCATGTAAAGTATGTAGTCAGTCTATTTGCAGTATATACAGTGTGCCTCAGGAAATAGAACACTTGTCTTGGCAAAATGCAAAAAACATTGCTAATAGGTAAGAAGAGTAGTAGTGTTTGTACGGTGTACTTACGACGTGACGACCGTCTGGTCTAGTGGTTAGAGCTCCTGACTGCGAAACTTGAGGTCGCGGGTTCGAATCCCGCTGAGGGCAGATATTTGTGTAAACACGAGTATTTGTACCTTAGTCTTGGATATCCTATGTATTTAAGTATATATCTATCTATATAAGTAAATGTATCGTTGTTTAGTTACCATAACACAAGCTTTGCTTAATTTGGGACTAGGTCAATTTGTGTGGAATTGTCCCAGGTATTTATTATTATTATTATTATTATTATTACTTACGTCCTTGGCGTTGTCCACCAGCCGCCCCTGGGCCAGTATCTCCGAGTGCAGCGCCTTGGCGCGCGCCAGCTGCGTCTCCACGGCGCGGGGCTCGCCGCCCACGGGCTCCGACACCAGCGACCGGATCTGGGGCTCCACCTGGACAAGCGGCGGCTTTAACAAGGGTGTAAAAGGATTCTTCAGATTCAGAGACAGAACGATACCCTGGTGTTTCAAGAGCAAATTTTCTGATGTTGGTAGCCGCTAACCATCAACCGGGCCGGGTGATATTTTGCATTGAAAACACTCAAGATGAGAACGTCGAGATTAGGTACTCGAATCCGGCGAGCATGTATACATAGACTGATGAATACGACAATGAGACGTCTAGAAGTCAAGTACGCTGTTCACGGCCGCAGTATGAGCAGGAGTCTGGAAGTCTAGGGAGCGCTGTTCCAGGGCTAGCAGGGTCAGTATGGCGGTGTACCCAATGAGGTTTTATCTATAGAGACGTTATACTCCTTGAATATGAAGTAAAAACATGGCAAATTTTATCTTATACCTACCTATAGCTACAATACACAACTCACACAACGGCATTAAGCACACTGATGAGATTAAAAGAACACGAAGTATATGAATCCTAGTTGTCAGAAAGGGATAACAGCACAGCCACGTGCCAATATGTCGAGCTCTAATCGTTCTCTCTTTCGCTCTTAAACGTAACGCGCTACTTGTCTCGTTCGCGCGGGTGGCGCAGTGGCATCGTCGCAGGAGTTCATTCAGATAAAATTTTAATGTTAAATTTTATTTTTGATAGATAACACAAATTTAAATTACTTACAAATGAAAAGACACATCCTTCTTGTTTTTTTACACTCGTTGAGTACATGTTCTGCAGTTTCCAAGCACCTTTTCCAGCAGCAGCAAGCAGTTTCCAGGCATTTTTCCTAAATTCTGAATAAGTGCTACGTCGTTGCCAGTCAAGCAGCGATTAAGTTAACTCAAGCCAATTAGCTTGTGTTGAGCTAGCCAAGCCGAGCGCGGTAAGACGTATCTATTCTTTTTTACATCAATGGGTGTACCTCGTCCGCCCAGGCCAGCGCGCGCTGCGTGGCGTCCCGGTAGCGCGCGGCGCAGTCGGCGGCGGCGCGCAGGCGGTCCAGCAGACGCTGCGCGCGCGCCGCCAGCTCGGACAGACGGCGCCGCGCCGCGCCGGCCGCGCCGCGCACGGGGCCCTCGCGCGCCGCCGCCACGTGCGCCAGCCGCGACGGCAAGGACGTGCGGTACTCGTTAAGGATCGACAGGAATTCCTAAAGCATTCACGCACATATATGACATCGTGCCGAGTCCCAAAGTTAGCATATCTGCTAACAATTCTCATATATATCCTCACGCCTTCCCACAAGGGTCCCCGAAGGGGTAGGCAGAGGTGTATAGGTAACACCCACACACCCACTTTCCGCCAGAGGTATATTAGGTGCCAACGTGACAGATGGCGAGTCCATCGCCGTTACTCGAGCACGACTATACATACGCCTTTGAATTGCTTCTCAAACGTATTCAGGTTTCCTCCCGATGTCTTCCTTCACTGTAAACCTAAGGCCTTATCACTGTACGGAACAGTAAGACCTCCCCTTCCTTCCTCTCCTTCCTTTCCTTCGAAACATATATGTATGTCACAATATAATCTAATAGCTCACCTTGCTCTCATCGACAAACTTCTGCGCTGACATGGTAATGAACCTCAGGTCAGCTTGATGTGCGATGACGTCAGACACGAACTCCCTCACGTCTTCAGTCAGCTGGGGCAGGTTGTTGAGCTTCGATATGCCAGCCTCCTTTTCTTCCAGCGTGCGGTAAGAAGACTCGAGCCACGTATTGAATGTTGTAAGTTCATTCCTATGAAAGAAAATTGGTCCTTCGAGCTGGATTTTGGAGGTGTGCTAATGCGCGTACAATAAATTTCGCTTAAAATATGAAACGACTTATATTTTATAATGCACGAGTTATCTGTAACTTTCACTATAAGCGTTCTATTACAAATAAATTAAATTGGAGTGCCTGTTTGTTATATTAAAACAACCTAACATTTTTTACAATATTTGTCTGTCTGTTTGTTCCGGCTGATCTCTGAAACAGCTAAATCGATTTTGCCGCGACTTTCACTGGCAGATAGCTTCTGCACTAAGAAGTAACTTAGGCTTTAATTTTTAACAATAAGTCTTTTGTTAAATTCCACGCGGACAAAGTCGCGGGCACAGCTAGTCTTAAATAAAACTTACGTGAATTTCCCGAGCTCGTCTCTCGCAGCGACAAGACGCCGAAGCATTTTGTCGCACTTGTCGGTGCACTTGTCAAATCTCTGCTTCAGTTGTCGCACGCCACGCTCCAGCGCTGCCACCTGTCAAATGGAGTTATTGTCTATTGTTCCGTCTGCCGTAATAATGGATTGATAGCTTTGTACGATGTTAATCTTTTACTTGCTCTCATGTATCTTTGCAAGTGATGGTTTGCCTTTATTTTGTTGACGAAGTTGTATTTAAGTTGTATAAGAAGTTGTATATATATATTGTCAAACACTGTACTCCAAGCACACCAATTAAGCAGAAATTTCAGCAAGGATTAATGAGGCCCATATTTTAATCTGGACATGCCAGACCATCTGACCCTTAAATTGATGTAAAGTGTATTTAACGTCATTACATATTTACGATGTCAAAGAAAACATTCCAAGTGCAATTGTTGGGTAGAAACTTGACAAACATCACTCAGGTACGTACCACTCTTCCTGAACATCTCACAGAAAACTGACCCTTAAAAAGATTTGATTGTTTTTTGTTTCTTTGTTTGTATTGAATAGGTTCCAAAACTACTGGACCGATTTGAAAAATTCTTTCACCATTGGAAAGCTACATTCACTTTGTCCCAAAATATATTGAGTAGCTGACGTGTCTGTTCTGCCGTCATCTTTCATTCATGACTTCATGTACGTCGCAAATTCTTCCTTCATCGTTAAATGCATGTAGCAGAATCTTCCTTACCTCGTGAGGAGCCAGTACATCGCCGCCAGACACCAGTAGCTGCTTGGCTTGATCAGCGCAGGCTGATACCTGGCGCTGGTGGCTTTCCAAGTCATCCTTAATGAGCTGTGAGAGAAATACATCTATTGAATATCTTCTATGTACTATCTAACCACACGTAGACTTTTCGCCCGAAATATATTTAAGTCATAACTACAGCATATCTTATTTACTTACACATAAGGAGTAATTTTCTGTACACTTAAGTACTTCATATTTGAAAAGTACTATACCTACGAACGAGACCATTAGAAAAGAACCCAAGTACTAACTAAATTTGAATACTAGTTATACTTCGAAAAAATTTACTGCGTTCTTCCTATAGCTTCGTGAGGTTCTGGTCAGAAATACAAGATGAAAAAAACATACATACAGATCATCACGCCGAGTCCCGCACGGGGTAGGCAGAGAGTCTTTTTAATTCATTTGCACCCATCAATCTCTTCATACGTGCTCGCCGGTTTCGAGCCCAAAATATCTACCTTGAGAATATTGATCTGGTTCCTCAGCTCATCAAGATCTTCCTTTACAGCCTCCTGGTTGGCCAGACGTTCTTCAACTACCGCGATCCATTCCAACAACTTAGATAGGGTCTCATCGCAAAGCCTGTATTTCTCTTCCACTGCTTGCTACACATTTAACATAAAAATAATAATTAGTCTTTCTCGCGTGGCAATACGGCTCAAAACTGCATGGATTGTCCGAACTAAAGGTCTTTGGAAATTGCATTTCGGTGTGAATTGAACTATATACACAAACTATGAGGTCATTTGAGAATGGGGCTGGTAAAATTAAAATATTATTTGCTAAATGTATCCGATTACAAAAACCCTGGAGTTAGCACGATGGTATAAATGGTGAATTAATACAACGTATGCCATCCTTGTCTTTCACATGTTGTTAGAAAGAGAACACAATATACTCTTAGTTCGGACAATAAATGCAGAATATTTAAATATTTTTTACAGCTCTGAGAGCCTCAGTGCATTCCTCTAAGTCTACTGCAATTTACAATGCATTTAAAGTGCAGATTGATATTAAGTACTTTTGAACGTTGTGCAGTACGGAATAAGGTTTAAAATGCAATCGACGATCGCGGATAGCTTAGTACCATGCTGTACATAGCTACCCACAAACCTGAAAACAGACATAAGAAAGCCAATATCTACGCATAGAGAAAGCAAAGACAACAATCCTTCGAAACATATAGAACAAGCCGACACAGAGACAGCCAATCACGAGAGAGCATGAAATGACCACACAACAAGTCCAAATAGGTTGCGCAATTACATAGAACAGATATAAAAAACATAGAGTGCAAGGCGTGTCATGCAAGCAGTGAGATGTTGCAAACGTCAAAAATAAAAAATAAAACTTTTGACATTTCCAAACACAATTATGGAATTCACGTTTCATATATAATGATTAGAGTTAATAGTTAAGGTTAATAAGAAAAAAATTACGAAGTGTACCTTCTCGGAAATCTGAAACTTTGAAAAAGGTATTTGTATGTGAAGTATTTAAGAAACAGATCCACAAAGTATGTACACGAAATTAAACGGACGAGCTCAAAATAAAATAACGATATGAGACCTTATTTCATAACGCATTGTGAACCAATTTCAAACGTTATTCCAACACGATGTCATTTTTATTATCACAAATGGCAACTCAAGAGACCAGAAACATTGTTGTTCATTGTATTTTCAACTCAATGTCCAGTGAAATAAGGTTCCATCATCGAAAACATAACATAAGACTAAAATGAATCATCAAATACTACCTTTCGTGTGTGAATGTACCGTATATATGCTTTTGTAATATTGGTATCACAATAGCATGGCAATGTCATGCATCCCGAACAGAACTCCAAGGAATGAGTATACCAAAACGAGCTAAAAATGAGACACCAGCAGTCATAAAACACTGGTTCATTAATGAGTAAGCGAACACAAAAGCTTTTATGAAACAGGCTAAGCCCATTTCTGCTTTCGTTCTTAGCACAATATGATTATGGGATGTTAGGGTTTGGCGAGACGGTGTAGGCTCAATCGTCGTTAATATGATCCCTCACAGGCAAGCATTCACGATTTAGCTCAAAAGGGTTCATAGCATCGCAGGCAACGGCTGGAAATAAAAAACATACATCGAGCCTCAGTACAAAGAGTGCGTTCAATTTGCAATTGGTAGCCTTCCTTTAAGGAAAGCGAGCAATTGATTGAGCATAATTTGCAATTGATAGCCTTCCAGTAAGAAAAGCGAGCAATTGATTGAGCACAATTTGCAATTGATAGCCTTCCAGTAAGGAAAGCGAACAATTAATTGAGCACAATTTACAATTGATAGCCTTCCAGTAAGGAAAGCGAGCAATTGATTGAGCACAATTTGCAATTGATAGCCTTCCAGTAAGGAAAGCGAGCAATTGATTGAGCACAATTTGCAATTGATAGCCTTCCAGTAAGGAAAGCGAGCAATTGATTGAGCACAATTTGTAATTGATAGCCTTCCAGTAAGGAAAGCGAGCAATTGATTGGGCGCTTGTACTTTACTTAAGCATCTATTGACGAACACAAGGTAAACACACTATGCTTAAAGTTACTCTTGAATATCTACTTATGTATGAAATAAATTCGAAAGCATTTCACCTAATGTGTAAAAAAATCTAGTTTGTGTAAAACAATGTGCTTGATCTACCATCGTTACTATATAATCTATTTATGTTTATATAATACATATTTTGATCAGTGTTTGCCACATAAATACTGTGACTACGTCGCGACACTATGAGTTTGGTGAGTGTCGTGTCATGCCAATGTTTCAAGCCAAACGCTTCAGTTAAGAGAGATCACCTAAGAATGGAAATAGGAAATGTAGAGCAACACCTTTGCTTGACAGAAGCACAACAGATAAAGCAAACTTTTTGTGACTTACCCTCGTTTCTGCTGGCAGTAAGTAGCCCTTCTTTAGAGCTTTGACCAAATCGAGAGTGATCCCTTTCTTGTGATCAATGACGAGCCTGCCTTCGACCGGATCGACCAGTTTTTGTTCCATCGCTTGGACCAAAGGCCATATTTTACCCGTTTCTGGTTCTTTCACAACTGTGCTCGAAGCATCGACGATGCCTTGATGTATCGCTTCGCCTAAATTCAGTCTCTTTCTATCTATCACGCTTGTGGTTATGAACGGGTCGCTCAACGCCCCGGTCGTGGGGTTGTATATGCCGAAATTCAATGTTTCAATAAGACTAAAGCTTTTCTTGGGGGTCATGAGCAAACCACTTTCAATGGAAGCAGATAATGTGTTAACCTTCGAGGTTTCAGTGTCCAGAATATTGCCTTTCTCAGCGTCCATTAACCCTTTACGGAACGCTTCGGGCAGTTTCACTAATCTCTTTTTGAGGTTATCTTTGATGAGTGCCGTGTCTGGGTCAATGTAGCCGAAAATGGCTGCGTCTTTAATTGAAAGGACTTCGTTGGAATGTGGATCAGTAAAACGAGCGGCAGCGACATTAAGAGAACCGTTCTCAATCGCTTGCTCGAACGTTAGAGGTTCGCGAATGTACACAATTAAACCGTTCTCAAAGACGAAGCAAAGTGTTCGCGATCTATTCTGGGTGTCAAAGGACCCTTTTGCATTTTTATCGATAATTCCCTCAGTAATGCCTAACCTTAATGGAATGTACTTATTTTTGTGGGGATCTTTAATTACAGCCGTTTCGGGGTCGATAAATTCGTATTTGATAGCTTCATCTAATGTAAATTCTCTAAGGACGGGTTCCTTGGACGCTCCAGAATCCCGGACGTAACGTTTTGTTAAAGTTTGTGAGGTGATAGGTTGCACGACTGTTACTAGGAGGCCTTTGTCGAATGCGATGTCTAAACTAAACGTTTTCTTTGCTTTAGTATCGAGCACTCTTCCCTTAACCACGTCAACGTCGCCTTGTTGGATCGCGATAGGTAAAGGTTTAAACTTGTTCGTAAAGCTGTCTTTCACGATCGTAAGTTCAGGGTTGAGGAGACCGGTTTCAACAGCTTTGTTGATGTCAATGAACTCATTCGAGCTAGGATCAACAATCTTTCCATTATCTGCTCTAAACAGACCGTTTCTGATAATCTCTTCAAGGCTGAGGTTCTTTTTAGTAGTAACAACAAGCCCGCGATGTTTAGCGTCTAACAAATTGATTTGGTTTCCGTTTGGCAAAACATATACGTTATTTTCATCGTCGATAACACCATTTTGCATAGCTTCATCTAATTTAATATATTTACTTGAAGGGATGTGTTTAACGAGAGATGTTTCGGGATTGACGAGCTCTTCGGCGATCGCAGTCTTGAGTGTAACCTTTCTATCAGTAACTGGGTGAATAAAGATCAATTCTCTAATATCATACATATCCATAGCCAACGTTTCGTAAAGTGTGAATCCTGCGCTTTCGATGTCGACAATAAGGCCTAAGCTCATAGCTTCTGACAATGTAACTTGCACATCTGAACCGGGTTCGTGGAACTTTCCACTTCTCCTATCAATTATTTCACTACGACAACATTCGCCAAGCGACAATGGCTTCTCAGATTTTTTATCAAAGTAACACAGATATTTGGGGCTGATGATAGAACGTCTAATTGCTTCATGCAGAGTGATTTTGCGGTTAGTAGCTGGGTCGATAATTTTGCCTGTGCTATCATCGTATAGGCCTTGATGTAACGCTCTTTGTAGACTTACTGGCGCTTTACTATCTACCAACAAACCTATTTCAAAAGCCTTACGAAGGCTGATTTCTTCGTTGTCACTATTAATATTTCTAATCTTACTAGTTTGATCATCAATTACGCCAGTTTCCAGTGATTCGGAAAGCGTAATCTTATCCCACTTGCCTAATCGGTTGTCTCTTATATGAACTGAATGAGGATCAATCATGTTCATCTTTATTGCCTCAGCTAGACTATACTTTTTACCACTCTGGGGGTCCATAAATAGGCCAGTAATTTCATTATACACGCCTTTTTCAAGTGCTTCTACGAGTGACATAGGTTTGCGGACCTCGACTAAAATTCCTCTTTCGAAAGCCTCACGGAAGTCTATTTTCTCGTCGCCTAACAATATGGTTCCAGTTCTACCATCAACGATACCCTTGTCGACAGCAAACTCAAATGGTATAACCTTACCAGCAACATGAACTAAAGTAGACTGTGGGTCGATCATACGTTTCTTAATGGCTCTGTCAGTTTGTATTTTATCTTTACTATGTGGGTGGGAGAATTTGCCTGATTTGGGGTCGTAGAAGCCTTTAAAGACAGCTTCAGGCAAACTAAGTTTACGCTTAGCCGGTAAAATTAAGCCACGCTCTGATGCGTCAGTGAGTGATATTTTATCGCCACGGATTGGATCTCTAACTTTACCTTCCTTGGAATCTATAATTCCGTATTTGATGGCTGCAGCCAGTGAAATGATTTCTCCAGAAACAGAATTTCGAACAGTTAAAGCCTCAGGATTTATGTTACCGATTTTTATTGCATCATCGAGAGTCATAGTGACGTCATTGATCGTTAAGAGACCAGTTTCCGGATCATAGAAGCCCTGTACCAATCCTTCTTGTAATGTCCACGGTTTTTTGTCACTAAGTAAGTAGCCTTTATCGCTGGCATCTTTCAAGTTAAATGCAGGTGAGGTTAAGACGCCCTGTTCTAGATCTACAAGACCTGATTTTACAGCTTGATCGAAAGGAATTACTGCTTCAGACGCATCATCTTTAATCTTGACGTTAGACGGATCTACAAGTTTATCTTTAATAGCTTGGCTAAGTGTTATCAGATTGCCAGTTTTAGGGTTTAAGATTTTACCGCTATTTGGAGAGTAGTATCCTAATTCTATAATATCGAATAGCGTGAATGTCACATCCTTTGTTGCCACTAATCCCTTTTTCAGTGCATCGTCTAATGAAATGTCCCTACCAGTTTTTTTGTCTTTGATTTTTCCAGTATCAGAATTAATAAGTTTTGTGTTGAGAGCTTCTGATAGAGGCACAAACTTTTCAGAAGCCGTGTCTTTGATTTCTGATATTGTTGGATGAACGATATTCCTATCAACTGCATCCAATATGCTAACTAATTGTTCCGTGACTTTATCTTTTATTTTCCCGGATTTGGGTTCGTACATTTCATTTGTAATTACAGCTTCAATCGAAATGGGTCTACGAATAATAGTTATTAAACCGCTATGGATCGCAACGGATATATCTATAACTTCCTGCGTCTCAATTATTATAATGAACCCATCGCGAATTTCAATGATACCAAGTTCAAGGGCGTCTGAGACAGCAATGACCTCATTTGAACGTGGAACTTTGATTAATAAGGATTCCTGATCGATAAGACCCTTTTGGACCGCTTCTCCGATTGGTACTAGTTGTCCTGTATTTATATCTTTGATCTCACCTGTTTTTGGATTAAATAGACCCTGCTCTAATGCGGCTTCTATTGTAACTTGCTCTGTAATGGACACGTCTTCGGGTTTCTCAACTATCCATCCTAATTGAATGCATTCTAGGAATGAGACACGTTTGCCAGTTCTGGGATTGACCATTTGACCGGTAGTTTTATCAATAATAGGTCTAGCAATGGCTTCGTCAAATGTTATGTAGTCGTCAGACTTCGAACCTAAATCTTTCACCAAAATAGATTCAGGATCGAAAATGTGAAGACCATATACGAGCTCTTCAAATGATATTTTAGTACCGGTTACAGGGTTTAAGAATATTTGTTTTTCTATATCGTACACGCCCATTTCGGAAAGCTCCTCGGGAGTAAGTCTTTGCGATATTGAAAGGCAATATTTAGGCTTGGATTCTTTAAGAACGACACAATTTTTCGAAATAACGTCGATCAGAGCGAATCTACTAATTTGGTCTTGTTCTAAAGAATCCTGAACGGTCAACGCAGATTCAACACCGTTGATGATAATCCTACAAACTTTTGGTTCGATTTTACCTTGTGCAATCGCGTCTATCAAAAGAATGTTTTCGAAAAGTGGTATAATGGGTTCCTCTTTTTCTTTCGTCACATTTTGCTCAGTTATTTCATCAATTACTCTCAAGGGCTGCCTCTCTGCGTCTATAAACAAAGCCGATACAGATTTATCATCATGCACCAACGGTGTAGATGAAAAATCTGGTATCCCGAAATCTAAAATCTTATGCTCGCTGTTTGAAGCACTACTTTCAGAAACGTGAGGTTCGTAATGGGTTGTCTTTGTAATGACAATTTCACTTGGACTAGATGTTGTACTTGTTATAGTAGTAAAATGTTCTACGGTCGTTTCTGTGAATACAGTATCCTTGTCTTGCTGTGTTGGGACGTTTCCAGGAGCTTGAATGCTTGAAGGCTGTTCGAGCTGTTTGTGTGTTTTAATGTCTGTAATGTCTGATCGTTGCTTTACGTCCTGAGATGAAACTTTCACTCCAGTATTTGAATCGACGACTACAGCATTTTTTGCAACTTCAATTAACTTTGTTGCTGCTAGTATCGGTGCTCCCACTACAGCAATAAGGCCGAATTTAGCGGCATCTGCTATACTCATTTTCTTTCCAGATTTGTCTTTAACTTCACCGGTTTTTTTATCAACAATACCCTTTTTGATTGCTTCATTAAGAGTAATTTCCTTGTTCGTCTTTGGGTCTTTGACCTTGATTGTGTCAGAAGGTACTAATCCTTTATTAACAGCTTCCAATAGATTTTCAGAGACACCTGAACTTGCGGAAGTAATAACTGATGTATTAGGATCATATATCACTCCTGGTGCAACTTCTATAGATTCGGATGACGCGAGCGACAAAGGTTTATTTTCTTCAGGTTTGGTACTAATTTTCGGTTCATTAGGTTGTTTTGTTTCTTTAGCGTTATCTATACCCTTAAAATCTTTAGGATCGTCAGTTTTTGCTATTTTTTGTTGTAGAGCATGGTCTATATTCACTTCATCTGGTTGAGTAGTTTCACCTAGAGGCTTAGCTTGACTTTCTTTTGGCATTAAAGCTGCGTCTTTAGTCTTACTTTGTACAGTTACTTCTTCCGTAATTTTCTGGCTTAAATGTATTGGGCCTTCATCAACTTGATCCGGGGACCTTGTGAGATCATAAGCTTTATTCACACTCTGACTAATGTCACGTGGGTCCACTACTTCTTCAGTAGATGTAACATAAGATACAGATTCATTCTTGGTCATTTCAACTGTAGTTACAGTAGAAGCCATAGTGGTGATGACTGTACTAGTTTGTTCTGACGTGTACCCCGGGTTCGACTTTGTTACAGTAGTTTTGATAACAGTAATTTCTTTACCATCAGGAGTAGTTTCACGATATTCTTGAAGTATTGGAGTTTCCGCACCTTGGTCGCCGAGATATGGTTTCTGATCATTGGGTGAAATAGAGATAAGTTCTTTTCCAGATGCTATTTCTGATGGTTTGCCTTTATTATCAACATATGTATCTTCAATGTTGAAAGCAGTACTCGTATCTTTAGTATGTGTTATTTGACTTTCGTTTGATGGATCAAAGTCACCTTGAAGAATCTCGTGTGAAACAATTTCTTCAGCTGTTGCGCCAAATTCACTCGTCCTAGTCACTGTAGTTTTTACCACTGTTATTATTTCCTCGCCATCAGGTGTAAGTTCACGATACTCTTCAAGTATTGGTTCTTGTACAATTGTCTCTGTTCTTTCAATACGACTGGATTTACTTTCTTCAGGAGAAATATCAATACTTTTTGGTGGTCGTTTTAGCTCCTGCTGGTTTTTGTTGTCGCCGGTTTTGTCAGTTTTGACATCCATATTGTCACCAAAGGCTGTTTGTTGTTTAACGGCAACAGGCTTCTTTGAATCTATGGCTGTCGATTTAGATGGTTCAACCTTTCGCTGTGGAGTGGTAGCTTTCTGACCAGCGATAGAGTTATCACCTGCATATACTGTTGGCTGCGGCGTTGTTACAGACTGTTGCACGCACACTTCCTCACTAACTGGGCGAGCTTGCATTTCAGATGGAGTAGCTGATTTAGTGTCAGCTGACTTTGTGATAGTTGTAGGAGTAGATACATGAGTTTCTTGATCAACTCTGTCAAGATCTCCTGAAACTGCAGTTGGCTCCTTCTTTTCATGTACTCCCTGTTTGGGCTTAGGTTCTTGGATTTCATGAACCTTTGCCATATCCGCAGGTACGACTCGAGCAGGACTTTCAGATGTCTCTTGCTTGGGTTTCATTATCTTGCTAGTCACCGCCTTTGCTCCTTGTACAACTGCCATACCGGCCAGTACTGGAGCGGCAACTACTGCTATCAAGCCCATTTTAGCAGCGTTTTTAATATCAACAGATTTGCCTGATTTGGGTTCTTGTAACTTTCCTGTTTTCTTGTCAATTAAACCCGTGTCTACAGCTTCTTGGAGTGTTATTGGTTTTCCAGCTTCAATATTGTAAATCACAGACTCTGGGTTAATGACATTCCGTTTGAGAGCTTCATTGAATGTTATAAGTTTGTTTGGCGATTTTGGATCTCTGAATTTTTGCGTTTTTTCATCGAACAATAATTCAAACGCGTCATTAAGATTTAGCATGTCAAATTCTACATTCTTAGGTGATGATTTGGATGAATCGGGCTGCACTTCAGTGTTTAATATGCCACTACTAACAGCCTCAGATATAGTGATAGTTTCACCAGTATTAGGATGTGTAAATATGCCGGTTTCGATGTTTATATAACCAAGGTTCAATGCTTCCTCAAAGTTAAATTTGGTGTCATTTGTAAAGAACTGCTCTTTACTTGTTTGTTCGTCTCTGACAATACCTCTTAATCGAGCTTCATCAATGGAAATTACCTCACCGGTTACTGTGTTCCTCACTTCATTTGCATTCATTAATACATAGTCAGCTAACAATTCTATCATTCTCGTAGTGATTGTGTGTTGTGATGAAAATGTTTCTGTTATAGTAGTCACCACACCACTTGCTTGCAGTACTTCCGTATTAGGTTTGATAGCGATTCGACCCTCTTCTAACGCTTTATCCAAGGGGATTACTTCTTTCGTTTTTGGATCTGTAAATGTTGCTTGTTTTAGGTTTACAACCCCATTTTCTAAAGCGTCATTTAAAATTACAGTGTCTGAATTTTGAGGATATGGAATAGCCATAATTAAATCTCTTTCAACCGCATCCTTGACCGTTATTCTTTCATCTGTTAGTGGGTGTCTGATTTCACTGGTGTGGGGATTAATGAGATTCTTCTTTATGGCGACATTAATAGTCATAGCCGCTGGAGGTATTTCTTCGATGGCTTTGTCATTTCTTGTTTCAGGAAAAATTTGAGCGTTTACAGCTGCTATGATGTCAAGAGGTCCATCATTTGTCTTGAGCACGTTCTTTTCATTATCAATAATATTTCTTTCAATTGCTTCTGCCAACGTTATTCTTATTCCTGGAGCAATATTAATGCTTGATAAAGGATCGACAATATCGCAAATAATTGCTTCTCTTAACGTTAATAAGCTACCGGTTTCTGGATGAATAATTTTTCCTGATGCAGGGTCTAGTAATCCTTGATCCAATACTTCCGGTATAGATAAGCTTCTAGCTAAAGGAATCAAAACTTCATCCTGACCTTCACCATCTAAAATTCCTCTCTTTAGAGCCTCCTTGATATTGAAGACATCTCCATGAATAGGGTCAACTATATTACCGTCATTTTCATTAATTAAACCGATTTCTATTGCTTTTTGAAGCGTGATCGGCATTCCATTTGCATCCTTGTAGACTTTTACTGCTTCTAGCATTTTAGCTGTATCGATATCTAACAAACCTTTTTCAACCGCCTCAAGTGGTGTAACAACGCGTTTTCTTAATTTTTGTAAGACTACCGGCTTCGTTTCTATTATTTGTGCGTCCGTTACATGTTCCTTACTAACATTTATTTTATATTTAGGTTTCTCAGAAGGAGATGTCTTGATAAGTTGTATAACATCAGATGGATATACTTTCGGTTTCTCTGCTTGAATATCTATTGTACGCCTATTATCCACTGATAAGCTATTTTGTATGGATTCTACTGTAATAAAACCTTCTGACACTGCAGCACCGACTGAAATAGGTTTGCTTGTACCTTGAGAAATTGTGACCGTACTTGTACCAGGTTTGGGGTGACTTAATTCTTCTGGCAATCGACCAGATTCAGATTGTTTATACGCTTTATAAGTCGCGGGGTCGATTATACCCCTTTCAAATGCAACATCTATAGGTATTTTGTCGCCGGTTATCGGGTCAACTACCATCGTAACTATAGTCTCAGTAAGTGATGTTTTACTTGGGACCTGCGTGAATGTAACTGTGCTAACACCAGGCAGACTTATACCTTGGATAGATTCAGGAGTTTGGTCTTTAATAGAGAGTTCGTATTTTTTGAACGATACAGGGTCAATAAGACCCCTCTCATAAGCTACTTCAATCGGCAGTTTTTCACCTGTCTTTGGGTCTACTACTACAGTAACGGTTGTTGTTTTTGGTGTAGTTGAAGTTTCTTGAGTGTAAGTAACTTTGGTAACACCAGTACGCGTGATTTGTTCTTGTATATCCATATCAGGTGACCTATCTCTAATTGAATCCTCATACTTTTTATAGGTCGCGGGGTCTACTAGCCCTCTTTCGTAGGCAACTTCCATCGGAAGTTTCTCACCAGTAGACGGATCGACGACCATTGTACTTTTTACGACTTGAATAACCTTAGAAGCTGCCATCAAAGGTGCTCCTACAACCGCTACTAGTCCTATCTTGGCAGCATCAGTAAGGCTCAGTTTCTTTCCGGATTTATCTTTGTATTCACCTGTTTTTTTATCAACGATACCTCTTTCGAAAGCCTGCTTTAAAGTTAATTCCTTACCCGTAGTTGGCTCGATGACTTTGACACTATTTGTAGGGACTACACCACGATCAACAGCTTCTAAAATATTAGCAGATACACCCGACGTGGTAGATATGACTAAAGCGGTTGAAGGGTCATAGATGACACCTGGTGCTACTTGTACGGGCTCTAAAGCTGATTGATCCTCAGAAATTATTTCACGCATAGGAGAATCATGGGTATCTGATATCTCCATTTTATCCGGCATACCCGCTACTGAAGTAATAGTTATAACTCTTTGAGAGGAAACGGTTTTAGTTAGTTGTATAAACTTGATGTATTTGCTTTCAATGGCTTTAATCATTGTAAGCGTACCGCTTTTCTGTTTATATCGTCCGTTACAATCAATAATACGCAGATCTAACGCTTTGTTAAGAGGGACGTCTTTTCTAGTTCTGGGGTCAGTAACTATTGCTGAATCGGGATTTATTATGTCGAGCTTCAAAGCCTCTTCGAGATCCAAAATTCGGTCAGTGCCGGGAATTATTAGAATGCCTGTAGCAGGATCAAAGAGGTTTTGCTCTATAGCTTCTTTGAGAGACCACCCACCGCTGGGCAGCTCAATTGTATTCTTTTGGATAGTCATTGAAGTTACTGACGGTTCAGTTACGACAGATTTCGATGTTACCGTTTTAATTTCTTTTACCAAATTATCTTGAGAATGTATTGTTCCACGCGTAAATTCAGGACTCTTGAGAGTCTCAGGTGTGCTGTCACACTGGACTTTATCCTCTGGACTTGGTGGCAGATCCTTAATAAACGACTTCTTAGTTATTTTGAGTTCAACTACTTGGCCAGGAACTAAATCTCTCTTAGTGACCCTGTCAGAAATGTGCACGACACGCGGTTCGTTCTTTTCAACGCCAACTAGTCCTTCGTCTAAAGCCTGTTGGATCGGCACTACCGTTCCCGTAGTAGGATCAGTAAACGTTTGAGTGTTTTCATCAATGAGCCCGCGCCTTATGGCTTCGGCGAAAGTTATTATTGTTTGGGATTTTTGAGTTGTGTTTGTATTTGTTACTGTAACGTATCTTTTTACCGTTTTCGTGACAGTCTGGAGCGTCAGAGTAATATTTAAAAGTGAATTCAATAGAGCAGCACCTTCGGGTGTAATCATATTAATCTCAACTGCTTTGTTGAATGGAATAGGTTTTTTAGTGCTGGCGTCTAGCAAATGACCTGTTTTTGGATCTAGAATATTTTTGAATACCGCATCTAAAACCGAAAGTTCCTTACCGCTTTCGTGAATACCTATCTTGCGATTGAACATTTCTAATACTTCGGGACGTACAATTGAGACTTTAGTGCAATCTTCTAAATAAACGAAATCACCACTTTCTGATTTAAGGAAGGTCTCACCGTTAACGTATTTCAGGTAACCCTTACCCAACGCGACGTTAAATGAAACGAATTCACCTGTTTTGGGATCTCTGAAACCATCAATGTCGAATATAGATCTCTGCGAGACGGACGTAATAAGACCGCGATCAACCGCTTCAGGGATAGTACATATTTCACCGGTTAAATTATCACGGAATTTATTATCGGTAAGTATTATCTTTGCAGCTAATGCTTCAGATAATGTAAGCAATTGACCTGTTGTAGTATCAGTAATACACTTAACATTGTCACTGTCGAGGACGCCGACGTTGATTGCTTCTAAAATGTTTAAGGGCGTTCGGTTTGTAAGGGACAAGATTTTACCATCATTCGTCATCATGTTATTATCACAAACATCTTTGAGTGTCATAGGTTTACATATATAAAGCTTACTTGCCGCGTCTTTGAAACTAAATTTATCTTTCGTTACATTGTGAATATATTTCGAATGTTTAGTATTGATGATATTACTTTCTATAGCTGCAGCAAGCGTTATTTTACAATCATTTTTAGGATCAACCACTTCTAGAATATTAGGGTTGATGAGTTCGTTTTTAATAGCTGTGTCTAACTGAAACCTGTCACCCGAATTTCTGTCCAGAATCCAACCGTTGTTGTCAACTAAGTCTTGAGTAATCGCGTCCGACAGACATAAGGCACTCGATTTGATTTTGATAATCTCGTTATAAATGAGAAAGCCCCTTTGGTAGGCCTCCGCAATAGTGATGTAGCTTCCATTGGGTAGTCTATAGAGGCCATTTTGCAAATCTACTTGTCCGCGATTTAGCGCGTCTGAGATACTCATTCCTTGTGTGCTAGACTGTTCTCCCACGACAGTTACCTTGATTCTCTTCTCTGCTGGATCTGACAATCCTTGTTCTGCGTCGTATAATTCTCTCTGTATCGCTTCGAGTAAAGTGACTTCGTTGCCGTCTTCTGTCATGCCACACGGACCTGTCAGCCTGGCAGCTAATTTGGGATCGATTAGACCTTCTTGTGCGGCTTGTTCGATAGTCATGGTTTGTCTTGTATCAGGAGAGGAGAGTAACCTTCCTGTTCTGACGTCTAATATCCTCATGCTTATTGCTTGGCCTACTGTTAGAATTTCTCTTGTCTCTGGATGGACAATTCCTTTAGACTCTATTATGTTAGGTCCTTCATACATTCTGTGGACTCGTTTAAGTTTTCTTACATCTGGTCTGTCATCGTCTGTGATAATTGTCTTTGTTGCGTAGTTAGGCGAGCTAAGTTTACCATTGGCCATAGATTTTGCAGGCGTTTGACCTTCGAGCTCTGACGAATGTGATGTTCTGACATATCTGTTGTATTAGAAATAGAATTAGTAAACAATAACGCGAACTTTAAAGACTAACCTGGACTAAACAAATATTTGATTCGCCTAAGTTTGCTCAAACGTTTTACTACGGCACGACCCCTTGAATTATATAGTACCTATTCGCTCGCATGCCACCTGTCATAATATTATTTACTTTAACGGTCGCTTTGTAACCTATCGTTACCATAGCAGTTGTGAACTTTTTGACCATAATATAGGTAAGTTGCTATTGTTTTTTTTACAAAAATATGAAATGGTAGATATGGATGGGTTTTACGTACTTCTCCGTTGTATACTGTGTGGTGTAGGTATGCTCTGTGGTCATGTCCTGCATGTTGAACTCCTGGCGGAAGGACCGCACCGAACGCGGCGCCATGCCGGCAACGAGACGCTGAAAAAAACAAACAAATTTACTTACCAAGTGTCGATAGAATAGTTTTTTTACGGACACATTACGTCTAAACTAACGTAATAGTTTATGTTCCATTGCAGAAATAAGCTTACTCTATAATGTAATTGGTTGTTAAATAAAAAATACATAAGTAGACAGCGTAAAAGGTAGATTATTACTACTTAAGGAGACAGTGTGATGGGTTGATTATATAAGACACGTAAGTAGACAGTGTAAAAGGTAGATCATTACTACTTAAGAAGACAGTGTGATGGGTTGATTATATAAGACACGTAAGTAGACAGTGTAAAAGGTAGATCATTACTACTTAAGAAGACAGTGTGATGGGTTGATTATATAAGACACGTAAGTAGACAGTGTAAAAGGTAGATCATTACTACTTAAGAAGACAGTGTGATGGGTTGATTATATAAGACACGTAAGTAGACAGTGTAAAAGGTAGATCATTACTACTTAAGAAGAGTGTGATGGGTTGATTATATAAGACACGTAAGTAGACAGTGTAAAAGGTAGATCATTACTACTTAAATGGACAGTCTAACATGTTTACGACACTATGACCAGACATAAATCAACAAACTAAGCTAAAAAAACTTTTAGTTTATTTGGTTTAGTAATTTAGATTTTTATCATATAATTAATGTTTTGCCAAACTTTTCTTAATCAGATCTCGATCGTATATTTGCAACAAAAAGATTACTATATGACCAAAGGCCCAAATGCTAATAAAATGTGATATTTATGGTAAATTCAACGCAAACAAGTTTCATGGATACTAAATTTATAATAAAAATTTTAAACGTCGTTTTTCCGTTCTTAGACAACGAAATTATCATAATATAATATATTTCGTCAAAAGCTTATGTTAATTACTTATATCAGATATATATTGAACCATAATCAAGCAGGCGTATATGGTAAAATAATATTAATAAAATTAAAAGCCGTGGGAATCAGAGAATTCGCTCAGAGAATCAGCATTGCTATCCAGCGTGGCAATGCTGCTAGTCTTCTTGGCACGTTGCCTCGGGATACCGATTTGGGACAAATATTTTATCTGTAAGTAGTTAGTTGCAACTGTTCTTTGTAAATATTATTAATTGTTGTTATAGTAAATAAAGCCATATCTAGAATTAAAGCCGTGGTGGCCGAGTGGTTCTAGTAGTTGCCTGCATCATAACAATGACTAAAACAATGAGTTTTTCTGAACTTAAGTACAATGATTAGTCACACCACGGGCTTTGCGGTGAAGGAAAACATCGAGAGGAAATCTGCATACGTCTGAGAAGCAATACTTACTTAAATACACCCAATACATCGTCATAATATAATTGGCACGATTATTTGCAACTATTGTACTTAACTCATTTCACCAGCAAGAACACACCGGAAAACTGAGTGAAAAATAAATCAATTCCTGTTTTATCGATTTTGGGATTCTATAAAAAGTTATTGCGGTACGGGGTGAACGACCCGACGCAGTATTACACAACTTTGGTCGTTTTACTGTAGTTTTGAGGCACGCGCACAATGTGGCGAATCGCGTCGAAAAGCACTTATATATAAATAATATAATAATATATCCTCACGCCTTCCCACAAGGGTCCCCGAAGGGGTAGGCAGAGGTGTATAGGTAATACCCACACACCCACTTTCCGCCAGAGGTATATTAGGTGCCAACGTGACAGATGGCGAGTCCATCGCCGTTACTCAAGCACGACTATACATACGCTTTTGAATTTCTTCTCTGACGTATGCAGGTTTCCTTTCGATGTTTTCCTTCACCGTACAATGTACATAATGTCTTGAAAAAAGGTCAGGGTCAAGAGTACCCTAAACCGAAGAGCATGTACGAAGAGAATAATGAAAGTGAACGAAGCGAAAGACGTATGTAAGGATCGTAGCAAGTGGAAAGAAGTGGTCTCTGCCTACCCCTACGGGAAAGAGGCGTGATTATATGTATGTATATAATACATACATACATACATACATATCATCACGCCAAGTTGTATGATGTATATAATAATAATAATAATACATTTATTTCACCAAACAGTTACTCAAAATAATTATTATGCTAAGGTAAGTAGTATTAGTGCTAGTCAGTTTCCGAATGGAAATGAGAGAGCATTTGCAACTGCTGGCATTGCTAGGCTGCAGAACAGCCTGTGTTAATGTTAAGCAGGCCCATGTCTGTATATGTATGTATGTATAATATGTATGATGATGATGATGTATGATAGAACTAAAGCGGATGGTGAGCACAGCATTCAAAACATGCAGCTGCTGATGTGGAGATTAAAAGTATCTGACCTGTTGACACCAAGAGTTTAACATAGGAGGAAAACAATATAAGGAATCCTGCATATTATCGCGAAGAAATTCGTTTTCGTATCAAAATTTGTGCTTAAGTGATGTCCAAGCATGGAAATCCTGAGAGACAGCTATTCTACAATACTCTATAAGGATAGGATAGGCATGTTTATATTGCCTTCATATTTTCAATGTATACACACCTTTACAGTATGATAGTCCTTTGTTTATGGAATTTAAAGTCAACAGTCAATCATTCCTAATTCCTTATTTGGACGATTTCACGGAGCAAAAACTGGATTTGACCGATTGGTTTATGGTTGGCGGTGAGTTTATGGTACTCCACGTATGAATCAACATGCCAAGTAACACGGTAGTGAGGAAGAGTAGGGCGCCAGTTTCTTTAAATATGCATTTTTCATAATTTCGATTTTGATCCAAAAAAAATTTGAACAGATTTGGATTAACGTCGTAGAGACGTAACAAATCTTTGCAAAAGAAAATATTATAATAAAAACAATGACAAAGGCGTAATAAATACTATTACGAGCTGGAACATCACCAATAACAGAATTTACCTTTTGAGTCGACAAATATATTCAACGAATATAAATTATGTTGCAAATGAACTAATTATTCAATTTGTCAATGTCAAATACTGAGACTAGACATGAAAATATAAATCACTAGCTGTCCCGCCCAGCTTAGCCCGGCTGAAAAAGTAAAATTTCCTGAAACGCGATCGCAGCGCCACCTATCGGGTCCAATTGATGTAAGCTATCCTATCTTTTAAGTTGGATCAAACTGCATGAGAGAGGTAGGGCATAACGGGTTTCCCGTTCGAATTTGGAGCTGCCCGACTGGGGCAGGACCTCCACCTTATAGAAGTCCGTAGCCAAATAATTTTTTTTTTTGTGTTGTATTCCTACGCGGTGGATAAGGTTTCCAGTAATGAGCTCCTTGGGGAGGGGGGAGGATTGTTACATTGTGTTGGAAGCAGAGGGATGAAACCCATTATGCTGCCAACACACTATAACTCTCCGAACACAGAGTGGCAACGCGCAAGTGATACTTCGGTATCGTGAGCGTAAATAGGCTACGGTAACCGTTTTCCATCAGGTGGGCCGTATGCTTGTTTGCCACTCTTGTAGTGTGGTTTAGGAGCCCATCGCGGACAAACAACGTGACACGTAATTAATATATATTGCTTAGATATGCAGAAATCATACATTACCACACAATCACCGCATTAGTTAAGTAGACACAATGATACTTGCCATGAATAATAATGCACTTACCCGATGAACATTTATGGGTAAAAACTTATTTTTTATGTACAGTGGCAACACATTAGTAATATTAACTGCTAAATATGAATAGTATATTTTGATCAAGCATTCAAAGGCTGTCGAAACCGAACAGATGAATTTGGAAGAAGCGAAACAGATCTGTAATTCTAGAGCGAATTAGCGTAGGTAGTTTACGTATGTAGGTTCAGTGATAACTTATTGAACTTAATTTGTGGCTACCTCTAACTATTCTCAATCTTATATTTTCTTTTCTTCTATTCAGTTTTTTTACAAGAAATAATTACTTTTTTAATTTTATATTTTGCTCATACTTAGTTATAGCGCTGATGATAATATATGTGTTTTACGCTTTTTTGTATGGTAAACAACCACCTATTGTCGGGCCTACGCTGTCCCCCATACTTAAGTACTAATGCTGTAACATAATATTGTTATCGTATACCAAATGGTTTGAAAAGAGTAACCATGGAATTTCTTGCCGGTTCTTCTCCATGGAAACGACCAACCCGAACCGTCCGTGCCATCTAGGCCTATGTGAAATAAAATATTTTTATTTTTGATTTTAAACCTCGAGACATTTAATGGAACCAAACATAAATAAATTTCAGAGTTCTTTAAGGATATCATAGAAGTCGAGCCATTTTTTTTCTTATAAAATAAATACATTAAAAAAAAATACCAACCCGGCATTCGTACGCGAAATCGTACTCGTACTCCTCCATCTTCGCACTGATTAAAACACAATTTATTAACGTTCACTTAACACACACATCACGCATTAGTGTGTCCATCACTAATAACTGAAATTATTTCATTGCACCAATAAATATTACCCTAAATAATAAATAAAGATTATGAAGGTAGAAATAATATAATTAATTTAAAATTAGAACAGTTAGCATTTAAAACAATAAATAAACGTTTAAAAATCACCGGGGCGCGTGTCTCTCAAAAGATACGCTCGAAAACTGAATGGTAGGATAGAAAACCGTAAAACGAACAAAAAAATTCTTGTATTCTAAATTTAAATCATTTCGTAATGGCAACCGTCGCGTCTAGACGCCGTGTGCGTTTGTTTGGCAACTAATGTTGTTAATTACGAAAGGAAATACAGTTGAGGTGAAAAAAACAGCTGTTTTGTTCAGTTTGAGGTTAGGAAAAGTGACTCGTCGATTCGATACTGGCAGAACTGAGGGGAAATTCGGGGTCGTTGCGCGCGCATCGTCGGGCGGCGCGGCGACCGCGTCGTCTTGACACTCCTGACATATTTTAGTTGAGCGAAGTGGCCTTCACAAGTATTATTCTTTTTCAAGTATCAATGTAACTCATTTGTAATACAAATACGCAATGTGTGTAATACATTGTCCAAACCAAAATATGGGTCACAGAACAAAATTAAAGCATAATCATAAATGTAGATATATCGCATGTTTTAAATAAAGAGACAAACCCGCTTGATGGTAAGCGGTCACCGCCGTCTAAGAACGCTTTCAACACTTACAAGTTAATAGGGAAAAGAAGTTAGCTGTATCCTCATAAATCTATATTTAAATGGCGCCTAAAACGAGTTCCTATTCAAGAGTAAAAACTCATTACTCAATAAATCCGTCAATATCTTTATTCGTTTACTTTACCAGAGCAATGTAAACAGAGTATAAAATTATGCACGCTGTACATAGATGGTTTGTACCAGTTTATAAGTCATCTTTGGACTCCTATTTGAGGAATGATTCAATGTATGGTATCATAGGTCTATTTCTCAATATCTTAATAGAAGTTTTGCGAGCGGGATGCATGACAGTGACATGTAATTTTGTATATTTTTATTTTATTTTTGTAGTATAATATGATTGTTGTTGATTAATTACATCCTAAAAATGTTATTGGTATGTTTATACCGTTTTAATTATGTAAATAAATAAAATAAAATCTGTGCGACCAATAGCCCCGGATATTACGGTTCTATCTCTATGTATCTCACGCCTTCCCACAAGGGTCCCCGAAGGGGTTGGCAGAGGTGTATAGGTAATACCCACACACCCACTTTCCGCCAGAGGTATATTAGGTGCTATCCAACTAATATAATAATTGCGTAAGTGTGCGTTTGTTACTCTTTCACGCAAAAACTACTGAAGTTATTTTTTTTATACCACGGGTGGCAGACAAGCTTGCGGCCCGCCTGATGGTAAGCGGTTACCGCCGCCTATGGACGCTTACAACACCAGGAGTATCACTCGTGCGTTGCCGACCATGCAGGAATCTTTTCACTTCTTGAAGAACTCCACGCTGTACTCTCATGCAACTTGGCACAAAGACATTTTAATGGTTGGATGCCAGTATAATGCGCTCAGCGGGTTTTGAACCCGTGAATATAAGTTTCGCAGTTAGGAGCTCTAACCACAGACCAGAGGGCCGTGCATCCAAAACATATTTCATACTTACGTAATGTACTCATTCGCATTCGTAACACGCTAAATTAGACCTGTTAGGTAACCGGAAAGGTAGAAATAATGTTATCGGTTTAACCCAAATTGCCCGAATTTGGGTTAGAAACAAAATATTTACCTACTATCTGTGCCCGCGACATCGTCCGCGTGGGGTAGTGTCTGCGCAGTATTTTTTTATTTATTTTGGATTTGTGTGTGTGTGTGTATAGGGAATGCCTACGTCATGGCAGCTTTATGCATGCAAAGTCTCAGCCCGATCGGTTTATAATTGACATAACTTTCATCCCCTATTTTATCCCATTGGGGGTAGAATTAATCAAAATTCTCTCAAAAATTATGAAGAAATATACACGTAGGTATTTTGAGTTGAGATATACGTTGCTTGAATCATTAAGGTTGTTCAATGACGTCAGCGAATAGATGAATATAAACCACAATTGCGTCACCCATCACGCTATGTTGCTATTTTCCTCTCGAATTCACTTCGTACTAACAGTTGAGTTAACCTTAACACAGGTTGTAATGATTTAAATAAGGATATTGCTAGGGATATCTATATATAGCCATAGAAGGATAAATCAATAGAAAATAGCGACAAATAAGGGTTTCTGCCTTTTTCTTAGCTATCGAACTCCAACCGTTACGAGATCGCAAGTTGCATGGTGAACGGAAAGAATCTTGAGGATAGAATGAATGAATGAATGAAAGTAAAAAATATCACTCCACCTTCAGGAATCTTTCCCAAGACCCAAGGGAAGTGTTCCAGAAATGAGCTCCTTGGGGAGGGGGAGGATTGTTACATTGTGTTGGAAGCAGAGGGATTAAACCCATTATGCTGCCAGCACACTGTAACTCCGAGCACAGAGTGGCAACGCGCAAGTGATACTTCGGTATCGTGAGTGTAAATAGGCTACGGTAACCGTAGGTGGGCCGTATGCTTTTTTGCCACTCTTGTTGTATAAAAAAAAAGGAAATTAAAACTTCGATCTGTGTCCTTGACTTTTGCTGACCTTGGCGTGATGATATGTATGTATAGTATTTTAGATCTTGATTTGTCAAATAGAGCATGACGGCGGACAAGGTAGATAAACAAAGTGGATTTCTCAACGCAGCGAAGCGTCGCGCACCGATGATGGGAAAGCGTTTCATGAATTATCAAAAGAAATGTTTTAGTTTGATTGAACATTCTCTGCGATTATTTCTCGCTTCGTGTCTTCAATAATAATTGTAAAGAGAGCCGTGGTGGCCGAGTGGTTCGAGCAGTTGCCTGCGACGCAAAGGTCGCAAGTTTGAATCCCGACTGTACCAATGAGTTTTTCTGAACTTAAGTACGGTGATTAGTCACACCACGAGCTTTACGGTGAAGGAAAACATCGAGAGGAAACCTGCATACGTCTGAGAAGAAATTCAAAGCGTATGTATAGTCGTGCTTGAGTAACGGCGATGGACTCGCCATCTGTCACGTTGGCACCTAATATACCTCTGGCGGAAAGTGGGTGTGTGGGTATTACCTATACACTTCTGCCTACCCCTTCGTGGACCCTTGTGGGAAGTGGTGAAGGAAAACATCGAGAGGAAACCTGCATACGTCGGGAGAAGAAATTCAAAGGCGTATGTATAGTCGTGCTTGAGTAACGGCGATGGACTCGCCATCTGTCACGTTGGCACCTAATATACCTCTGGCGGAAAGTGGGTGTGTGGGTATTACCTATACACCTCTGCCTACCCCTTCGTGGACCCTTGTGGGAAGGCGTGAGGATAATTGTAAAGAGATTTACAGTACATATTATTGACAAAGTAAACTCATTCCGAAAATGGCGGAGGTTTGCAACCTAACTAATAAGAAAATAATAAAAAAAAAACTGGAGCCATATACTTTACACATTATCGGGTGATAAACATTCTTATATAGACAAAAATTAAATTCCGATTAATATTGCCCAAAAACAAAGGACAACCCAATTTTAAATTGCTCATAACACAATTTTGTTGCAGTCCATAGGATCGAACCGGCGACCTTTAGCACAGATGGCCGGACTTCTACTACGTTAAGATCCGTCAATAAATTAGTCATCATCACAAATTAAAGAGCTGGGCTCTTGTCGGCGTCTCTGATGCAGTCCCCTCCATTCGCTTCTGTCCAGCGCAACCTCCTTGACCTCCTTATACGTCATGATTGACATTTTTCTTTGATCTGACCCATGTATGTTAATCTTGGTCTTCCTCTTCCTCTCTTCCCCTCTACCTTTCCTTCTAAAATGTTTCTAAAGAAGCTATCATGTCGTGTAAGGTGGCCTATCTATAATAAATTAGTACCTTTACAAAAAAATATCTACATAGAAAGATCTTGAAAACTATATTGATGATCTCATACATGTAGGCCTACAGAATTTATAATAACTCGAGAACAAGCATTGGTCGTATACTACTCTTATATTACCTACAGTGACGATCTCAATTGTATAAACACGTGCAATTTTGAACTTTATCTCAACGCAATAAGCGTATCACTAATAGCAAAGCCAAACATTACGTCAATGTTGACGAATGTTGAATTTTATCCATTCATATGGGTCTTGCATAATTCATGTGCAATATCGTTTAAAATTGCTTTTAAACGAAGCCTACTGAACGATACATTTTCACTCCGTAGTAAGTAGGTATGTTCTTATGTAAAGTAGGAGCCGTGGTGGCCGAGTGGTTCGAGCAGTTGCCTGCTACGCAAAGGTCGCAAGTTCTAATCCCGACTGTACCAATGAGTTTTTCTAAACTTAAGTACAGTGATTAGTCACACCACGAGCTTTACGGTGAAGGAAAACATCGTGAGGAAACCTGCATACGTCTGAGAAGAAATTCAGTAAATAAATTCAAAAAGTAACGGCGATGGACTCGCCATCTGTCACGTTGGCACCTAATATACCTCTGGCGGAAAGTGGGTGTGTGGGTATTACCTATACACCTCTGCCTACCCCTTCGGGGACCCTTGTGGGAAGGCGTGAGGAGTAAAGTTGAGTAGTAAAACAATTTCCTTTAATCTTTGACTCTTCACAAAGAATCAAAAATTTTACCAACGATATACCTACTTACTACTAATGATATATTGAAGAAAAAAAAATCTGTTGATACAGACTTTAAATAACTACGTCGTGATTACCACATATCAATATCAAATACCTGCCCCCAGCGGAGATCGAACCCGCAATCTAAATGCAGACAAGACAACTGGTACTCGGCTAGCAGATCGTTGATTTGTCTATAAAGAGCTTTATACGAAAAGCGAAATAAAGCTTAAAAAGCCAATAAACGGCTTTGCATATTCGTAGTTTAAGGTCGTTGACCCAAATACAGATAAAGTCACTAAAAATATAAATATAGATCTTAGACAAACGTTATTAATCCAACACTTATTCAGATTTTACGCAACGTGGGGCTTGGCAACTATCTACTGCAGAGGATCAATTTATTGATCATTTATCTTCATGAAACGGCATGAATATTGGAAAAGCAAACTTATAGCGGAAACATTATGTATATAGTTTGTATTTGTAAGTTAAAGTATATAATATTATATATAAACTCGTAAATTTCTAGTTATAATAAAAAACGCGAACAATAGTTGCAATGCAACAACGAAAGAGGTATGTAAGTCTAGAGAGAACTGGCGCTCTATACTGTCTGCTCGTCATGATATGTAGCAACAACGAAATGCAATGGAAGATGCCAACGATGTTTTATAAAGAAGTTTTCTACAATAGTCTTCCATGTAATAGGATAACTTCATGAAGAATACCATAAGTTAAAACCTAAAATATATCTCTGGCAGAAAATGGAAGTGTGGGTATTACCTATACACTTCTGCCTACCCCTTCGGGGACCCTTGTGAGAAGGCGTGAGGATATATTTA